>CAUYRH010009845.1:0-31572 GCA_963574655.1 Perodicticus potto | reverse complement strand
ATAGTTCCCATTGAAATACTGGTAAGTTTGTTGATTTAACTTTATTTGTTCTTCATTTTAAATATCGTATTTGTTCCCGTTTTATTTTTTTACTTCAAAATAAGATATGTGGAGTGTGCATAGGAATTTGTTCATAGTTTTTTTTTTAAACTATATTCCGGCCCGCCAACAGTCTGAGGGACACTGAACTGGCCCCCTGTTTAAAAAGTTTGAGTACCACTGCTCTATGGCAACACTTTTGGCTGGAGTTGGTGGAGAGGGCCCTATAGGAAGGAATTCCTCAAATATTGCAGAACAGGCTCCACCCACTATGGTCGCTGCCTAACCCCTGCTTGAGATCCAGGTTGGGATGGGCCGCAGGCCCCTCTGCACACTGGCCAATAGTCTACCTTGCAACATTGTGGGTGATCTCTTGAACCTCCTTGATCAGCCTGTACTGTGCAACATCGCGACACAGCTCCACGTTAGGCCGATGTGTCCTGTTCTCCAGACGCGTATGGGCTACCTTGGCAGGCCCTTCTTGGTCAAGGATAGCTTTTTCAAGAGCTGTAATATTTTTCTCCTGGGCACCAATCTCTTCCATGACCTTATAAGAAAGGATTAGAAAGAGTGAGGCCAGGCTGAGCTCCTTAAAACTCATCTGCAGACAGCTGATCTGTTATGGCCATGTAAATCAGGAAGAGAGAGCCTCAGATTTCCACTTAGGCAGGACCCCAGAATGAGCCTAATCTCTCTTCCCCAAAGCAGTGATAGCAAGTGGGCAAGGCAACCCACTGAATCTTAGAACCTCACAGACAGAAGGGACAGGACTGGCTGTTATTGCCCCTTCTCCTATCCAAAGAAGAATGCCCTGAGCAAAGGCTTGGGCAGCTTTGGGGGCGGGGGGTGGGGGGAGTGTCTCACTGCTGCATGAGCAGAAAGCTGCCTATGTCCTAGTCACTCCCACCCACTAGCACAACTCCTGTCCTCTGCAAGCCTGGGGAAAGGGTGTGAGCAGTTCAATCTGAGTTTGCTTGGTATTTGTGGAGTGGCTCTGTGCACAAAAAAGACTACTTAAAATTACTTGTTTTTTTTTTAATTAATATTTAACTAGTTTTAAAACTTAATTCTTCCTTAAGCTTTTTCTTTCTTTTTTTTTTTTCTAACTCTGTGTGCTGGAAATTTCTAAACATACACAAAAGTAGATGGAATAATGAATGTTATGTTCCCATCATGAATTGAAGCAATGAGCTGATATACAACCGATCTTGCTTTGTCTATACCCCACCCCGGCCTCATCCCTGCCCATCAAGGTGATTATTTTAAAGTAAATCCCAGATATTATGTCATTTCAGTCTTAAATACTTGAGTATGTGTTTTTAAGATATATTCTTTTTTTTTCTTTTGACATAACTATAATACCTTTATCACACCAAAAAGAAACAGTGATTTCTTAATATCATCTAATATTTCATGTTCAGAGTTTACCAGTTGTAACCGTATTTTTTTGTAAGAGTTGGTTTGTTCCAATTAGAACTCAAACAAGGTCCACCCATTACATTTGGCTTTCTTAAGTTTTCTCTTAATGCTTCTTAAGATTTTTCCTAAGTTCAGTTCACATATATACTATTTGTAAACTTAGCAAATATTAACCATCACTTTAAATTGGTTTTTGACTAATAGTTGCTCTCATTTCAAACTTAGTTATAATAAAAATCCTTTGAACATATATTTAAAGCAGCATTTATAAATTTGATATATAGCTTTTTAAAAGACTTGAGTTATCTTAACAAATAAAGCTTTCCGGGTTCTTAAATAAATCTTATTAATTAAAAAAATTAAAAAACAACCTCACCTAATGTGCACGATGCAATGGTACATTTCAAAACTATTAAGAAATGAGTATAAGTGTGATGGATGTGTTACCTTGTTCAATGTAAGCATTTCACACTGTATATCGAAGCAGTACCCTGAACCCCATAAATGCATCAATGTACAAAGTTATGATTTAATAAAAAACAATTTAAAAAAATTAAAAAACAATGACTCTTAAATACACTTAAATATTCTTATGTTGTCTTTACGGTTTCACTTAAAATCATAAGGCTACATCAATTATTTCATTATATATTTTAAATTATTATTTTTATAAAACAGGCCAAATTCTCTTAAATTTTATAAACACTTTTTTTTTTTGAGATAGACTGTCACTCTGTCGCCTGGGCTAAAGTGACATGGTGTCAGCCTAGCTCACAGCAACCCCAAACTCCTGAATTCAAACGATCCTCCTGCCTCAGCTTCCTGAGTAGCTGAGATTACAGGCACCCACCACAACACCTGGCTAATTTTTTCTATTTTTAATAGAGACGGGGTCTTGAACTCCTGAGCTCCAGCAATCCTCCCATCTCAGCCTCCCAGAGTGCTAGGATTATAGGTGTGAACCACCGGGCCTGGCTTATAAACACTTTAAATACAAATACAGAGATTCTTTAAAACAAAACTACTGCCATAGGTTAGATCAGGAATCAGCAAACTATGGCCAAATTCAGTCTGTCATCTGTTTTTTGTGAAATAAGAATTTTTTTAGTAATAGATTTATTTTTTACAGCATCTTTAGGTTTAAGGAAAAATTGAGCAGGAAGCACAGAGTTCCCTGTACCTTTCTCTCCCCCTCACATAGTTGCTCCTATTATCAGCATCTCACATTAGCATAGCACATTTGTAATAGCTGATGAGCTAAAATTGATACATTATTATTAACAAATCTGTGGTTTATATTAGAGTTCCTTCTTTGTTTTGCATATCCTATGAGTTTTGACAAATGTATAATTACCTGTATCTGTGCCCTAAAAAAAACCCTAGGGTCTTCTTCTCTCCTTCACCCACCCAAAGCCCTGACAACCACTCATCTTTTTAGTCTCCACAGTTTTGCCTTTTCTGGAATGTCATATAGTTGCCATCGTGATTCATATCATTCCATACAAACTTCAGATTGGCTTCTTTTCGCTTCACAATGTGCTTATCAAATCCTTCTATGTCTTTTCATGGCTTGATAGCTCATTCCCTTTGAGTGCCAAGTAATATCTAATTTCCAGACGTACCACAATTTGTTTATCCATTCACCTATCCTGGTTGTTTCCAAGTTTTGGCAATTATGAACAAAGCTGCTATCAACATTTATATATAGGTTTTTGTATAGATGTACGTTTTCAACTCATTTGGACAAATGTCAAGGAACAAGATTGCCGAATCCTAAAAGCATGCTTAGTTTTGTGAGAAACTGCCGAACTGTCTTCCAAAGTGGCTGCACCATTCCCACCAGTAACGAATCAGAGTTCCCGCTGCTCCGAATCCTTGCCAGAGCTTGGGGCTGCCAGTGTTTATGGGTTTCTATAGGTGTACAGCAGTACCCCATTGTTGTTGTAATTTGCAACCCCCCATGACTATGATGTCGACATCTTTTTTATGCTTAATTGCCATCTGCATGGCATCGCCGATGAGGTGTCTGTTTAGATCTTTTGCCCATTTTTAAATTGGGTTGTTTTTATGCCGTTGAGTTTTAAGAGTTCTTTATACATTCTAGATAACAGTCCTTTATCAGATATGCATTTTGCAAATAATTTTCTCAGTCTGTGGCTTGTCTTTTCATTCTCTTAAAAGTATGGCCTTTAAGTTTTTAAATGACGGAAACAAATCAAAAGCAGAATATTTCGTGTCATGGGGAAAATCATATACAATTCAATATTAGTGTCCGTAAATAAAGTTGTATGGGAACACAGCCATGCTCATCCAGTTATTTATGACTGCTGCTGAACTACCACAGCAGAGTGAAGCTGCTGCCACAGACCGTATGGGACACTCATTCCTTCGCACTGCTGCCCAGAGAACTACAAATCACAGCAACTTGGTTATAACTTCACAAATTTCCAACGGTGTATCGCCATACAGTGACATTTCATTTTATTGTTTATGTCTTCATCGATCTCTGTCACTATCACAAACTATGTGAGACTGGGTAGCTTATAAAGAACGCAAATTTTTCTCTCATAGTTCTGGGGGCTGGGAAGTCCAAGATCAGGACATCCACAGATTTAGTGTCTGCATGTGGGGGAAGGTAGATGGGAAAAAAAGGTCCTAGCTAGTTTCACTCAGCCCTTTCAAAAGGCGATAATTTCATTAATGAAGGAAAAGTCTTACAGCCTAATCACCTCCTAAAGGCCCCACATCTTAATACTGTTGCATGAGGATTAAGTTTCGACGTGAATTCTGCAGGGGACGTAAACATTCAAACCGTAGCACAATTCATACTCACCATGTTAAAACAAGAAAAGAGGGGTTTGTGTGTTGCATTTTTAAGGCCCAGGAGAGAACAGGTTTTGTTAATCAATTATGTCAAACGGTTGGGTTTATCATGCAATGACTCTGTAGCTATGCTGAAAGAATACCATATATATAAAACATAACAGCCTTAAACTCCTGGGCTCAAATGATTCTCCAGCCTCAGCCTCCCAAGTAGCTGGGACTATAGGTATGTGCCACCATTCTAAGCTAAATTTTTTAATTTTAGCAGAGACAGGGCCTCATTCTTGCTCACGCTGGACTCAAACTCTCAGCTTGAAGCATTCTCCCATGTCAGCTTCCCAAAGTGCTAGGATTACAGGTGTGAGCCATTCTCAACTCAGAGGACAGCAATGATCAGAAAAAGTAGAAAATTTAAAACAGAGTGCAGGCAGACCCTGGGTTAGGAACAAGATAGGTTCTATAGGTTTGTTCTTCAGTTGAATTTGTATGTGAGTTGGAACAGGTACATTTACCTATTACCTGTAATCACCTCTGTTCATAAGTGCGTCCTTTGTATGTCAATTGGATGGCTGTAACTCAGGGACAGCCTGTATCTCATCACTGCAAACTTTCTTACAAAAATGAAAATGAGACTACAACCAAAGTAAGGTTCCAAGTGGCTCATTTGTTAGCCAAGCAAGGAAAACCATTTGCTGATAGAGAGTTGATTCAATCACGTTTGACGGCAGCAGCTGAGGACACATGTGCAGGGAATATAAACTTGTTTAAGACTATTAGTCTTTCTGCAGAAATGGTTGCTCAAAGAGTTAAGGATGTATGTAAGGAAGAAGCATCAATAATTAATTTTAAAAACAAGGCAAGGCCAGGTGCTGGGCCTCACACCTGTAATCCTAGCACTTTGGGAGGCTGAAGTGGGAGAATACTTGAAGCCAAGAGTTTGAGACCAGCATGAGCAAGAATGAGGACCCGTCTCTAGTAAAATTAAAAAATTTAACCCACAATGGCGGCACATACCTATAGTCCAGCTACTCGGGAGGCTGAGGCTGGAGAATCACTTAAGCCCAGGAATTTAAGGCTGCAGCAACCTTTGGAGACACCACTGCACTCTAGCCTGGGTGAGGCCAGTAGAGACCTTGTCTTTTGTTTTTTTTTTTGAAAGGCAAATGATTTTGAATGTCTTTCCTTTGCTTTTAATATGCTGATAGGTGTTCTGATATTGTTCAGTTATTGTTTATTTGAGGAATCAATGATAAGTTGAAAGTGATTAAAGAATTAGCCTCTGTGAAAGATCTGTATGAAATATCTATTTTCAAAAAATACCTGAGAAAATACTAATTCAGTACAACCTGAAGTGGAATCTGCTAAGAAATATTACAGCTGACTATGGTTGAACAGAAAATATGTGTTGAACAGAAAAAGAAGCTTAGTTGAACAATTTACAGAGCTTGTGAAAATGAAAGTTATTTAAAGCTTATGGTTGGCTACTCATTGAATTTTTCATCAAATGGCACTTTGCAGAAAATATTTGGATCTATTACATATTACTGAACCAGTCATCACGATGAACTTTATTAGCTGTCGAGGACTTAACCATTATTGGTGCTGTGAATTTTTGTCAGAAATAGATAGTGAATATCCTGGCTTGCCCTGCCACTCAGCAATTCAATGGCTTAGAAGTGGCAACATTTTCTTGGGGTTTATTTTAGCTCAGAACCAAGATGGAAATTTTGCTGCATAAGAAGAACTACCTTAAGCCACTATTATCAAACTACTGAATGGCTTCAGAAATTAGCTTTTGCTGCAGACTTAATGTTTCTTAATGAATTCAATCTAAAATTACAAGGCAAGATAGCACATATATATGCAAAGCTTATACTGCAGTACAGTCATTTCAACAACTACTGCGATTTTAATTACAGTAACGTCAAGCTGCTTTATGTGTCTCCTGTCCTGTCAAAAGTCAAATCAAGGCCAGATGTGGTAGCTTGCACCTGTAATCCTAGCACTCTGGGAGGCCAAGGCTGGAGGATTGCTTGAGCTCAGGAGTTCCAGACCAGCTGGAGCAAGAGTGAGACCCAGTCTCTACTAAAAATAGAAAAATTAGCCAGAAATGGTGACGAGAACCTGTAGTCCCAGCTACTTGGGAGGCTGGGGCAGGAGGATCGCTTGAACCCAGGAGTTTGAGGTTCTGATAATGTCACAGCACTCTACCCAGGAGACAGAGCAAGAGTTTATCTCAAAAAAAAAAATCAAACCAAGACTTTCATTCCCACACAAGTTTGCAACAGATGTTTTCCAAATTCCAGCAGTGTTTTTTGGACATCAAAGCAAGGGCATAGCTTGGCGCCTGTGGCTAAGGTGCCAGCCACATACACCTGAGCTGGCGGGTTCGAACCCACCAAACAACAATGACGCCTACAACCAAAAAATGGCCGGGCGTTGTGGCGGGCGCCTGTGGTCCCAGCTACTTGGGAGGCGGAGGCAGGAGACTCGCTTGAGCCCAGGAGTTGGAAGTTGCTGTGAGCTGTGATGCCACGGCACTCTATCCAGGGTGACAGCTTGAGGCTCTGTCTCAAAAAGAAAAAAAAAAGCAAGGGCAAAGGAAATCTCCAAATTTCAAAATCCATGTAAATGAGCAATTGAGAAGTTTCTATCTAATCTTGTGCTAGAAGTACTTAATCTGAAATGCAATGATATTTGCTAAAAGGCAAATATCAGGAGAAAAATCTAACAGAAATCTAGAATTATTATTGCCTTTACATATATATAGATTCTCATATACAAATTATATGTGTGTGTATATAAATGTGAAACTTACATGCACCAGGTACTATTCTAAGCGTCTTATGAGCTGTCTGATTTAACCCTTACCAACCCTGGGAGGTGTGCTATACTGTTGTCCCTGTTTATCAATGAGGGACAGGAAGCCTCAGGAACGCCCCAAGACCACGTGGTACGTATTGTCACCCCAGTTCACTCTGGCTCCGGAGTCGATGCATTTCCACTAGGCTCTTCCACCTCTCATTTTGCTGAATACTGCAGCAGTTTAACCTTCTACCTGTCCTGCACATCACAGAAATAAATCTTATCTCACAGCTGGACTCTGATCTCCAGGAGGGAGGCTTTCAAGTGCAGCAGCAGGACACTGGACTCGGGAGCTGAAAAGGTCTGGGCTCTGGTCCCCTGGCATTGGAGCCCTTTGTCTTCCCATATCTTGGCTTCACCAGCTGTAAATTGCGGGGAGCACTAAGCCTGGCCCAGTCAGAGGCTATCATGATCCCCCCACATCAAAGGAGGGAAGAGGTTCAGAGAACTTGAGGGATCTGTATGACCCACCCTGGCTGTCAAGGACTGGGATCTGAGCACACGTCTCTTCAGTCCACATGCAGCTCTTGTACCACCTGTCTAGTTCCCAGTATCCCTGAGCTCAGGCTTGCCCGGGTGCTCACAAGTGCTCAGGATCCAGGGGTCTTGGGTGGTGAGAAAGGTGTGCTGGGACTGGCTCAGGGGGGCTCTGATTGCTACATATTCAGGAACTTTGTAAGCCCCTTGTTAAGTGGGTAACTTGAAATCAAACAGGTGGGAGTATTAACACTACAGGAATGTGCACGTTCTACAAATCTGTGCGGTTCCCCTCTCTGTCCTCCCCTGCCCCCGGGCCAGTTGACCAGCCCATCACCTAGAGGGAGAACCGCCCAGAGTCCCAGAGCTGCCGCTGGGTTTGGAGAAACTTCAGAGTCCCAAAAGATGGCTGAGAGCACGCAGTCCCCCTCCATATTTCACATAAAGAGGAGCTGAGGACCTGAGTGGGAGACAGCAAGGCACAAAGCTGTACCCAGATCCTGAGCAGCCCTTCTCCTGCCTCAGGGCTCCACCCTCTGCACCTCTGTTTTCTGCAGCAGTGAGTGACAACAGAGGTCCAGAGTGGGGCAGAGTCTCATTCCAGTGCCCCAAATCCCACAGCCTGCCACTGAGATGGAGAGAGTGAATGGCCGGTGCTTGTGAGTTAACACATCGTTACAAGCCCAGAAGTGCAGCACCCAGGCCGGGGCAGGGGGACATTCACGTTTTCCACAGGGAGGCCTCCTGAGTCTGCTCTTCTGTACTCCCTCCAGGGACCTCACCTTGGCTAGATGAACTGCCAGCTTGTCCCTGGCATCCTTGATCTCCTTCAGCCTGGTCCTGAATGCCGTGTCCACCACGTCACACTGCTTTCGCAGGTCGCTGGTCGTCTGGGACAGGATCCGGTCCACCAGGGCCTTCAGCGTCAGCGAGTTGTTCCGCTGCTTGTCAGCCTTCTCCACGTTGGTGTTGGAGAAATCCAACCAGTCTTCTAGACTCACAGAGCTGAAAGAGACCCCAGGCATTCATTCCCAGCATTTGGGGGCTGGGGAAGGGGATGTAGGGAGGGAGAAGGGCTCCTGGAAATGCAGTGGAAGCTGAGCCCACTTACCCCATCAGAAGCTCTTAAATGTCTCCCCATCTCCAGGTAGAGCAAACAGTGGTCTGTCAGTGACAATAGCTGTCACTTTGACTAACCTCCCTGCACTGGGCCGGCACCTTACAGGCATTATCTCATTTAATTTCCATTTATCCCACTTTACAGATGAAGAAAACTGAGCCTTGTCTTGAGTAACTGTGTCTGGAGTGCAAAGCTAAGGACAATTTAAGCATCAAAATAGATAAAAATAACGACAGATCCTAACCCACTGAATAAAAGAGGAAACCATGAGATCATACAGATACAAATAAATAAATATATAAATAAATAAATAAATTACTAGTTTGAAGAGGAACTGTTTTCTGTAACAACCTTGATGAACCATAAAATACTGTGTTAATTGGAAGAAACTGGGACCGCACACAAAACATATAATGTATGATGCTATTTAATAAAGAGCAGGCGGGCAAAATGAACCTATTAGAAGTCAGGAAGGTGGTTGGTGAACTTCAAGATAGACAGAATATTGATCAGAAGGGGACAGGATGGGGGCGCTTGGTGGGGTGGGGGTGATATTTCCTTCTTGGCCTGGTTGGTGGTGATATAAGGATTGGGTTCACCTGGTGATTAGAGGCAACTTCTCAGATGACACAGTAAGACCTGCCCCCTGGTGTTCACACCTTTGTGTAACCCCCTTGTCCTGAGTATGGGGTGAACTTACTGAACTTCTCTGTAAGTGTGGGGTGAACTTATTGAACTTCTCTCTATTGAACAGAAGGATGAGTTGTCACTTCTGGGATTAGGGTATAAGAAAGACTGTGGCTTGTCATGGGTTTACTCTCTCTGTCTCTATCTCTCTCTTTGAGACACTCGCTATGGGAGAAGCCAGCTGCTCTGTCATGAGACTGACTCATGGGAGGCTCACATGGCAAGGAACTAAGGCCAGCCATCACCCATGAGTCAGCTTGGAAGTGGACCCCCACCCCAGTCGAGCCTTCATGTGGACTGCAGCCCCAGCAGCTGGCTTGACAGCAACCTCATGAGACACTGAGCCCAAGGCGCCCACCCAAGCAGCACCTGGTCCCCAGCCCACAGAAACAGTGAGATAATGTTTATTGTTTTAAGCTGCTAAGTTTGGAGGTAATTTGTTATATAGGAAATAACTAACATGATAATTCCTTGAACTGTATGTGTATTACTTGTACACTTTTCCAAATGTATGTTTTATTTCAAAAAGAACACTGGAAAAATTAGAAAGAGAATCACCAGATGGCCAAGGGGAGTACTTCAAAGGTAACCATGGTGGCATTCAGCAGTGATGTATGTACCACTTTTTCCAAGGTGAGTTCAAGAACTTAATTTTCCAACCTCATATATATGTATGAACATATACAGAGACTGTGAGAGAATGTGAATTGAAAAATTCAAATCAGATGTTACAGAAAAAGTACATAGTAGAATCCCCATCTTTGTAAACTAAACAAAATTTGCTTGTGTGTGTGGGTGCATAGCGTACAAGGTCAATTATATTCATGAACTCATCCTAGAAAAAGTGCTACATACCTCATTGCTGAATATCCCAGATGGCAAACGGGAGTAATTCAAAGGTGACCATAGTGGTATTTGCAGTGATGTATGTACCACTGTTTCCAAGTTGAGTTCAAGAACTTAGTTTTCTAACCTCACATGTATGAACAATGCAGGTAACACCACTTATATCTCAGGAGGTGTAAAAGTGGAAGAGGGGAAATGATTAACTTGCCCTTTATACACTTTAAAATCCTTTTACTTGTTAAAAACATGAACAAATAAAAAAATAAATTGTAAATGTTTAAAGGTTTTCTATCAGACTTTCAAGTGGGGCGTAATGTGGAAGACCCTGAAACCTTAGGGCCTGTGTCAGGGTAGGCCCCATTCAGCACCTGCCTCTGTTCCCAGCCTGCCCTGGCCAGTTCCCAGCTTACTACAAGGACGAGGTTCCTTAGATCCTGCCTGTCTGAGAAACAGGACACACCGGCAGGAAAGAAGACCGCGAGGCCCACTTACTTTGGTTCAATCCTTACAATGTCCTCCGAATATCTGATGTTTGGGGAGTTGTTGTTGAGTGAAAAGCAGATATCGTCAATAGTCATAGCCACAAACTTGTCCTTCAAATCCTTTTCCAGACTGTACTTGGCCGAGCGGTTCAGCCTAAAGGGAGAAGATAGACTGGGTTTTTCCCTCTGGAATGCCCAGGTGGCACCTACAGGTTCTTGGGAAACCCTGAAAACAGACCTGAAGCTAGGTCTGGCACAGGATGGTGGCACTTTCTCCCCACACTTCCCAACAATCCCCTCCATTTGACGCTTGGTCACAAGTCAGCACAACCAAACCTGGACTTCAAGATCCTCCCTCCCTTGCACTGACATTTCCCAGTGTCACCTCTGTGGCATTCTGCATGTGAGGGGTCAGCTCTGGCAGCAGTGGACTCTCACCTCCTCCAGTTTATAATAGGGGTGAAATCCAGCCACAGCCCCACCCCCCACTGGAGGGCTACCTCCAAGTTTGAGGGGTGTGGTTTGTTTTCATCCTGAGTGTCGGGGCCACCTGGGGACACCAGTGTGAGAATATTAAACCTCATTCTTTCTGCGCCCTGGAGCCTGGCCTTTGTGGGTGCTGCCTCTTCTCAGATTCCCATGCAGATTTGGAGGGCAGGCCAGGGCGCCGCACCTGATCTGCTCGGCAGCCTCCTCCAAGGTGCGCGTCAGCAGGGCCCTTACACCCCGGATGATCTCAGCCTCCTTTATCAGCTCCTGTTCCACCTCATCATGCACCAGGTCGATCCCAACTCGCTTCTCCCTGGCCGGGAAAAGGCAGCAGGTCAGCCGACACGTGCAGGAAGGCCACTCGATGTTGGCCAATCTGGACATTGAAACTGTCTGGACAACTGACTTGAGTATCTCCCGATCCATCTGATGGTGAGGTGGGTGACAGATACTAGTTGGTGTCTACATGACTTCAAAATATCCAAACACAATGAAGAAAAATAGACTGGTGACTTGTCACTCAGTCTGAAAATCTCCACACAGACTTTTTTCTCCTTAATTTGGCCATGAGTTCCAAAGTCTACTTCTTAGCTATTTATTGGAAATGCTGCCTTTTGACTTAGAATTTCAAAGACATACATGTTCTTCCTTGATCCTAGTCCTGCTTTTAGACAAGGAGTTGATTCCCCAGAAAGATTTATTATTATTATTATTATTATAGCTGGTAATAATAACATTGATACTAATATTATCTCCACCCCTGAGCTCTTACTCCACAACAGGCATTGTGCCGAGCTTTTTATAGAAGTATTCTCACTTAACACTTCCAAATACAGGTGAGCAAATCGAGCTTCAGGAAACTAAGTAACTTACCCAGTGTCTCAGAACTGGATATTACACCTGCTTTTAACCATGATGCGTCTACTTCCCAAAGTGATCCCCACTGCCTGAGATTTTGTTCTTTCCTACCCTGTATGCCAGTGCCCGAGAGGAAGGCTTCCCTACTCACTAGCTGTGTGGACTTGGGCATGTTGTATAACTTACCTGTGCTTTGATTTCTGTTTTTGTAAAATAAGGAAAATTATTAGTACTTCATAGGATTGTGGCAAGGTAAGAAAGAGTTATAACAGCATACAGTACGGTACCTGGCACACAGTACATGCTCAATACATTTAGCAACCTCTACATTATAATGATCTTTAGGCGTCGACTTAAGCCAGCTGGGTGTTGGCCTCCTTGATCAGCTGCTATTCCCCTTTGTTTCACACACTCTCCACTTCTGGCTGGGGAGACTGCTGGCTGCCACAGAGGGTCTTGGCTAAACTTATGAAGGGAAGAGGGCTTTGCAGGACTACAGCAACATGGTGCATTTGGGAAACTTCAAGCAGCTCAGCACATCCCATTACTGCAGATGAGATGTGGACCTGGAGAGGTCACTGGGTGTCCCATCATGATGAGCCTTGTTTGCTAAGCTAAGAAGCTTGAACTTTATCTTGAAGCTATTGGTGCATGGGGTTGTAATGAAAGGATTTAAGCATGGGAAGGGGGATCTCTAAAAATCTGCATTTGGAAAAGCTCACTCAACAGCCAATGTGGAAGGTGCACTGGATTTGGAGAGGGCTACACTAGCAGCAAGGAGACCTATTAGGGCACTCCAGCTAAAAAGGAACAAGGAACAGGTCTGGAAACCAGCATCACCCCAGAGTAAAGAGGATCATCTACACACTGGATTTATAGGAGGGAAATAATAACAAAAAGGCATGTTCATATAGTGCAGTCTGGATTACAAAGTGCTTCTGTGTATCAGAGCAGAATTATTATCCTCCAGGAGCTGTAATATCTGCTGTCACCTTCTTCCTTGGCAATAGAACCCTTGATTTTTTTAGCTAAGTATCTAGCTGCCCAAAATAAGGACAACAATATCCTAGCTATTGTTGTGGCCAAGTAATTAAGTTCTGGCCAGTGGGATGCAAGCAGAAATGGTGAATCCCAAACCCCACTTATTCCTACTTGCTGGAATGCAGACGTAATGATTGGAGCTCCAACCACCATTTTAAATCATGAGGTAACCTTGGTAGTGAAAGCCTCATGTAATGAAGCAGCAAGACAGAAAAGCATGCCAACTCCAAACTGACTATCTCTAGACTCTTTAAATGTGTGAGACGAAGAAACCATTTTATTTATGTTGCATGTTATTTGCAGGTTTCTGATACCCACAGCCAAACTTAGTGATGATTTGTATTTACATTGAGTCAGTCAAGAGCAGAGTTTAAATGTAAACCAAGTCCAGTGTTCCTCCTGCTGCCCAGCACCCTGGGCACGGCAGGACAAATTCAGGCTCTGAAAGAATGCTGCTCATTTGCCACTTTCTAACTGATCACCCTACACAGCCAGCTTTTCCTACCTGACATTTCATTTCTTGCAACAGACAATTCATTCAGGGAACCTTCCCTCCTACCTGTAGGCCAGGCATGTCTCAGTGATGCGCAAGGGCTCTTTTAAGCTCTCCAGGGCTCTTTCCACTCTGGTCTTATGTGTGAGTAGATCCTCGGTCACATACACAAGCTGCTCAAGTTTGTCATCTAACTCCTTCTTCCAGAACCTGACCTCCTCAAGTCTCTGTTCTGAAGCACATAGACAAGTAACGCCAGCATTAATCTATTCCTGATGTAGCCTACTTTTGATTAGAAACTTGAGGACGGGTATAAAGCTACCTGAGATAAGTTCTTTTCTTCTTAGAGCTGTGCTACTTGGGGCATCTTTTCATCTTTTTAAATGTTTATTAGCAAGAAGGAAGGAAAGAAGACATATTTCTTCTTACATTCAACATCAAATTTATCATTTCTACATTCAACAGACTCTAAATTTTCAATGCCTACTGTTTTTAATAACTTCTAATTTTATCAAAGATACTGATACATATTCTTTGAAAGGTCAAATAGTATTACAGAGTATTACAATTCTCTGACTTCTTCGTACCCCCTCCCACCTTCTAGAGACAGCCACCTTAAACACTTTCATTATTTCCTCTGGCATTTGGTTATGCCACTATTCATTCATTATCCGTTTGATTACTTATCGATTTTCTATGGTGAAAGATAATGATTTGTTCTTACCCAACTCACATAAGTAAATAAACTTGTTTGTTTTTAAAAATATGTAAATGCTATTTACACATGAGCCATTCAGTATACTGTGATAAATTCCTTATATGACTTTTTCTGTCTTTTGGAGGGGTTAATAATTGCATGTTTGTTTCACTTTCTTAATAATCATTAAAGCCAAATTTATTAAACATAATGAGTAAAAGACAGGAGGAAAAGTATATAATATAAAAGGAATTCAGAATGAGTTGTTCAGCATTTGAATCTTAAAGTCACAACCTATTGGTTGTGTAACTGTTGGTTTCCTCTTCTGTACGATGACTCATTTATTTATTTATTCATTTACAATAAATTCTATTGTGTATCTTTGAGGTTTACAACATGACGTTACGGGACAGTAAAATCATTAGTACAGCGATCGCCTCCCTTTCTCTACATTACTAATTTTTCCTCAGACTTCCTGACAGAACTACGTTTATCCGCTCAATACATTCCAACCCACTGAGTAATCTTTCGATTTTGTTTCTCTCTAGAACACCTTTGTCCTCCTGTTCGGTCTGGATGGGCTGCTCTCTAGTTTGCTGCACGGCTGTTAACCCCGTGACTCTGCTTCCAGGAATCCCCTCCACCCTTCCCAGGTGTTGCAGCCCTATTTCCCAGATTGCGTTTCTTCCTCTTCCTTGATTTACTCCTTCAAAGTGCTGAAGCACATCCTTCAGGAACTTCCTAAGAAGTGGATGCATAGGTGGTAAAGTTTTTGAAAGCTTGCAAGTCTGAAAATGCCTTTATTCTACCCTCACCATTTGCTTCTATTATATTTGGCTGTGTGCTGTGTTACAGGTTGTAAATCTTTCTCATTTAGAATTTTAATGGCATCATTCCATTTCCTTCTAGTTTCTAGAGGTTTCTATTCAGAAGTCTGGTGCCATTCTGATTCCCGATTCCTTGTATGTGACCTGTTTTTTCCACTCTGAAAGCTATTAGAAATTTCTCCATTTTCCTAATGCTCTGAAATTTAACACTGTTGTCAACCTTATGTATTTATTGTGCCAGGCATGCCCTTTTAGTCTGAAAACTTAGGTCCTTTGCTTCTAGGAAACTTTCTTGTATTCTTTCACAGATAATTTCTTCTCTTCCATTTTCTCTGTGCTTTTTCTGGAACACCTATCAGCTATTGAGCCTCCCAGATTGACCTTCTAATTTTCTTATCTTTTCTCTCCTGTTATCTATTTTCTTGACTTTTGTCTTCTTTCTGGAGATTCTTCAACTTTATCTTTCCTTTTTCTTTTTTTGAGACAGAGTCTCACTATGTCACCCTCGGTAGAGTGCCGTGGCATCACAGCTCACAACAGCCTCAAACTCGGGCTTAAGTGATTCTCTTGCCTCAGCCTCCCAAGTAGCTGGGACTACAGGCGCCCGCCACAACACCTGGCTATTTTTTTGTTGCAGTTGTCACTGTTGCTTAGCTAGCCTGGGCTGGGTTCAAACTCGCCAGCCTCGGTGTATGTGGCTGGTGCCCTACCCACTGATCTATGGGCACTGCCCTTTCAACACTTCTTTTTAAAAATATATTTCTGCTCTCATATTTTTAATTTCCAAGAACTTTAATTCTCCAAATGTCCTCTTTTTAAGAACTCCTCTGATTTGTTCCATGGGTGCGGTACCTTCTCGAAATTCTCTCAGGTTCTGGCTGTACATTTTTTGTTTTGCTCTATGCACTGTTTCCTGAGTTTCTGTATGTTTGATTATTTGTTTTCGTGTCTGCCACATTAAAGAATTTCTTCAAACGTTTGGCGATCCTCATCTGATTTAAGAATGAGATGCTAAAATACTACCTGGGAGCACTGTCTACAGGGACAGTTCTTGTCAACCAGAAGTGTGATTGTACAGAGGAATCAAGTAGGACCCACAAAACTCACTGGAGAATCCCCAGATATTAATATCTATAGCTCTTTCCTCATAGACTAGTTCATTTTTCCGTGAAGAAACCTTCTAATTTCCTGTCTGAGAGTAGAAGCCTGCCTACCAGTATCCTGGAAAAATTAGCGTTCACAAATTTAACCTTTAACTTTCTGCTAGAGTGAGGGAGAGCTAGAGCAGGAAAGGGTCTTTATAAAGATTTTCAACCATTTCAACCATTCTTGTTTCTGTCACTCTCCAAAACTTCCAGCTTCAGAAGTAACTGGATGCATACAATTTTGAACATTGCAAGGTGGCTTCTGCAGAATGAATCAGCTAGCTTCTTCCTATCTTCTACCCATCTTGACTTTCTGCATTTCCAGACTGTGTTACCACTGGATCTATTGCTTTCTAAAATTTTGTTTTCATCATTTGTTTCCTGTTACTTTCTGCCGAAAACACACACACAAACATTCTCTCTCCCTCCCTCTCTCTCATCCTTGAGATATAGCTTTCATCAATCCTTTATTCTATTTTTATGGAATTCTATTTTATCTTCCCCCCCTTCCCTCCTTCTCTCATCCTTGAGATATAGCTTTCATCAATCCTTTACTTCTATTTTTATGGAACCATGATACAACAGAAGACATCCTCGCCCATGAAACCCTTATCTTTTGTATTTCATGATCTTGGTCTCATCTTTTTGTTCTTCTACCTCAATTTTTGTTCCCCAACTCTTCTCTTCATCCTCTTCATCATATGCACTCTTTTCTTCTCTTTTAATATGTGCTTTGGGTAATCTAATCTACACAAATGACTCCCATTACTATCTTTATGTCATGACTCCCAGATTTCTATCTCTACCTCTTTTTTTTTTTTTCTTTTGGAGTCAGAGTCTCAAGCTGTCACCCTGGGTAGAGTACCATCGTGTCATAGCTCACAGCTCCAACTCTTGGGCTCAAGTGAACCTCTTGCCTCAGTTTTTTTTTTTTTTCTCCTTTTATAGAGGCTAGAGTCTCACTTTTGCTCAGGCTGGTCTCGAACTTGTGAGCTCAAGCAATCTACCCACCTTGGCCTCCCAGAGTGCTAGGATTACAGGTGTGAGCCACCATCCCCAGCCTATCTCCACCTCTTAAATTCTAACTGGCTACCTACCTAACTGAGCCTTCCAAGTTCAAGGTCTTCCTCAGGCTTGGTCTAGATCTCCCTTTCTCATCTCCATCATGCCATTCCCCCTCTATACCAAAATGTGCAAATGCTCAAATCTCTTATATAAAATGGCTTAATATTTACATATAACCTATGCTTATCCTCTTGTTTACTTTAAATCACCTTTAGATTACTCATAATACCTAATATAATATAAATATTATACTGTATTTTTTTATTCGTAGGGGGCTTCTGAATATTTTTGACCTGTGGTTGGATGAATCTCCAGATATGGAGAACAACTTGTATTCTGATTATTAATTTTTGTACCTATCTCCTCTTCAAGCTAGAAGCACCTAAAATGTAGAGACTCAGATATCATTCCCTGTGCTGAATAAATGTGTATCAAATCAACGAATGAGTAAAGGATGGATGGCTGAAAATCAGACCAAGTTACTGTGTGTCTATCTTGGCAGTGAACTTAAACATAGAATGCATGTGTTTTCCCCCTAATATATCAAGAATATATTGCCATGTTCAAACATGACACTGTAGCTAAACCTCGACAGTGTCATGCAAATGTGCTTGACAAATATATCAAGCAAGCGTGTCATCTTACCTAGTTTCTTGTTCACATCACTTTGAGACTTTCTTGTGGTCTTTTCGATTTCATCCACAAGCCTGTGGCTTTCTGCCACCAGGCGTTCGGATTGGGACCTTTGGGCCTCTGCTCTG
Source organism: Perodicticus potto (assembly GCA_963574655.1). Classification (NCBI taxonomy): domain Eukaryota; kingdom Metazoa; phylum Chordata; class Mammalia; order Primates; family Lorisidae; genus Perodicticus; species Perodicticus potto. Next base: position 13,438 of record CAUYRH010009845.1, on the reverse strand, counting down.
TGGTACTGGCTCTTGTTAGCAATGTGCCATTCTGCGGGCAGGAACTTGGGTGGAGATTGTAGTAGTTTGGCCATGTGAGGTTTCCAACGTCCTGATCAAGGGCAGACGTTTTTTAGATAAAGTGAAAGCAATTTGTCCTTTTTATGTCAATTTTTATGAATGTGACATACATACCAAAAACTATGTATAAAACATAATCTGTACACAATATATACACATTTGTGTAGCCAGCACCCAGATCAAGAAACAAGAATTACCAGCATCTCAAACCTCTTTCCAGGCACTAGTCTCCACTTCAAGCCCTGCAGGTTAACCATTATCTTGACTTTTTAACACTATAAATTCGTTTTGCTGTTTTTGAACTTAAAATGTATGAACCATATAGCATGTATTTCACTCCATATTTGTACAATTCACCCATATTGCTCATATATTTGTAGTCTGTTCAATCTCATTGCTGTATAGTGTGTCATTATATAAATTTAGATGTCTTTTTTATTGTTCATTAATATTTGTGTTGTTTCCACTTTAGGACTTATAGTGAGAATGTCATTATAGTGAGTGTGTCATTATATAAATTTAGATGTCTTTTTTATTGTTCATTAATATTTGGGTTGTTTCCACTTTAAGACTTATAGTGAGAATACTATGACTCTTCTCATACATGTCTTTTTGTGAAAACGATAAGCATGTTTATGATTCATTAGAATTGCTGGGTCATAGGTAGTGTTCTGTCAAACAGCTGAACCAAACATGTTTTCTAAAAAAAAAAAAAAAAAGTGAGCAAATATATCTGTAAATCGACAACTGGGTATTGAGTCTATTCCACATATAAAAGAATCTAAAAATTTCCCAGGACAAGGAAAAGGATAGTAAGGAAAGCTCCTGAGAAGGCAGCTGGCAAAGGCAGGCAGCAAGAGAAAGACTAAAATGGACCCACCTTACCTGCACACATCTCTGAATGACTGTAAGAACTGCATTCCTCAGACAGACCCATCCCTACACTAAAATCCGAGCACCTGCCCTTGGAGACATTTGGATCTCTGATGCCTTCACACACACAAGGGTAAAACCACACTCAGGTCTTCCCTGGACTGAGCACCTCCGCCCACCCAGAGCCCTGGCAACAAGGGGTTTTCCCCTTTTCTTCCTAGTCCAGTCCCTCCTATGGCCTCTCCCAAGCTTCTCTGAGTATGGGTCCCAAACTTTAACCCCAGAGAGGTAGAGACATAAATTAGGGCTGACCCTAACCGGCACAAAGTTTTCAGTTAGGAAGGGGGGCTGCGGTTATGGGTCAGTGGGGTTAGGGCCTGGGTTACTTACCTCAGGGCGGCAAAGAAGTACTACACAAGCTCAGAGCGGGAGCCTGCTTACCTCCACTGGAGCACCCAGCTCTGCACGAACCGGGAGGTAAACAGCGCAGTCTCCGTGGCAACTGGGGACGCGTCGCCGGAACAAAGGGGGCGGATCCGCCGCTAGCAGCTGGTGCCAAAGTCTCTGCGCAGGCGCGAATTCTGCGGCCCGGAGTCCCAGAGAAGAGGAATGTGGCGTGCCACCGGTACGGCCAGAGACGCTCGGCCATCTCAACCCCACGAAGACACGGGGCGCCGAGCAGGAAACAGCGGCCAAAGCCCGGGGCTGGGGTTCAGGAGACCAGCGTCCAGCCCTGGCCCTGCCGCTGGCTGGCTCACCTCGGTGCTCACTGTCTCCCCTTGGGTCTCGGACTCCCAGGTGTACAGAGGTGGACAGTGCGGTTGGACTGGATGATGCCTCTCACAGCCGCACGGGCACCGAGGGAGACCAAGCCAGAGAGCGACCTGACGCTGCAGGTACAGGAGGCGCGAGAAACTCCTGGAGTTGTGCAAGAAAGAGGAACCTCGGTGTGGGAGGAGACGCCGGGCCCGGGGCGCGCCTGGCGGGATCCTGGGAGAGCGCTCTGCAGCCCGCGCCTAGCGCCGGCCCTCGCTGGACAGACGTCCGCAGCCTGAGCTGGGAGTCAGGAGCCGAACTTGAAGTTCTCCCACTCTGACCTTCAGAATCCCCGTCTACAAAATTGAGCGAACTGGAGCTTTCAAACTCAGACAGTGCTTGGAAAGTGTTCTGTATGGTTGCAGTACTGGTAAACACTAACGGGTATTAGATTTAAAAAAAAAAAAAAAATTAGACGGCTTAGGGCAGGAGGAGTAAATAAGAATTGGAAAAATCGGGGCGGCGCCTGTGGCTCAGTGGGTAGGGCGCCAGCCCCATATACCGAGGGTGCCGGGTTCAAACCCGGCCCCGGACAAACTGCAACAAAAAAATAGCCGGGCGTTGTGGCGGGCGCCTGTAGTCCCAGCAACTCGGGAGGCTGAGCCGAGAGAATCGCCAAAGCCCAGGAGTTGGAGGTTGCTGTGAGCTGTGTGGCGCCACGGTACTTTACCGTGCGCAGTAAAGTAAGAGTCTGTCTCTACAAAAAAAAAAAAAGAAGAAGAAAACTCGACGTAAGTCCTCGTCTACATAGCCCGAAACACAGAAACTAGGTATTCAAATCTCCGGACCAGGTGGTAAATACCATCTCTATTTCTTTGCACCAGCCAATCGAAGGCAATCTTTCTCCGAGAGCGACCAATCAGAGGGGGGTTTATCTGTTCCCCTCCCATACGCAGCGCGAGTCGTTGAGAGCGCCGGGAGAATGAATCTCCCAGGTTTATGAATATTAAATACGCCGCCCGGCCAGTGGCAGGCGGGACGCTCTTTTGCATATTCATATTCTCCACTCTTCGGAGGCGGGGCTGGCTAAGTAGAGGCTTTGTCAATGCCCCGCCCCGGAAGAGGCTAATTCCCAGTTCCGGGTTGGTGCTTCTGGCTTGGTTCCCGGGTTCCTACCGTGGGAAGGTGAGTTCGGGCAGACCTCGCCGAGTCTCAGCCTTGGCACTGCATTCCCCGAGACAACTGAAAAAGTGGACCTGGCCCCTGGCCGTCCGGGCCTATCTGGCCGCCACCGGCTCGGGGCTGGAGGGCTCGGTGGGCAGAACGCCGTGGGCGGACTTCGGGAGAGTGGGCGTCCTCCGCTCGAGCTAGAAGGGTGGCGGCGTGCTGGGTCTGTCGGAGCCGCAGTCCTGACAGAACGAGCCAACCCTGCGTGACCTCTGTGATTTCCTGAGGAAACCCTGGAGAGCCAGAGTTGCTCCCCAGTTTACAGAAGGGGCAGTTTCTTGGAACTGTTGGAAACATGGTAAAATTGGCAAAAGTACACGAAATTCCAAATATATGTATAAAAATCATAGGTCATTGTATTTTGCATCGTGAAACAAATTTACTACTCGTTAGAAATACTTGACAGCCTCACCTAACTGACCCCGAAACCCTGGTCTCACGCCATGCCTCCTTCTGCTGGTGTTCTGCCCTTTGAAAGGCCTGTGTTTGGATAGTGTTGAATTTCTTGATATACTTAAAAAAAAAAAAGAAAAACTCCAGCTATTTTCGCTATTTATTATGAAAATTAATTGCAATTATATGAAAATATGTTTAAAAGGAAAATATTATTTTGCACACTCAACATGTATAGGCGTGCAAAGGAATTAGTCCAGGAGAGGAACAACTTATTATTAACAGTTACTCAGGCTCGGCGCCTGTGGCTCAAGCGGCTAAGGCGCCAGTCACATACACCTGAGCTGGCGGGTTCGAATCCAGCCCGGCCCGCCAAACAACATTAACGGCTGCAGCCAAAAAAAAAATGGCCGGGCGTTGTGGCGGGCGCCTGTAGTCCCAGCTACTTGGGAGGCAGAGGCAGGAGACTCGCTTGAGCCCAGGAATTGGAGGTTGCTGTGAGATGTGATGCCACGGCACTCTACCCAGGTGACAGCTTGAGGCTCTGTCTCAAAAAAATAAAAAATAAATAAAGTAAAAAGCACAAACAGCAACATTGAATATATAGAAGCAATAGAATGGTGGTTACCAAGGGGTGGGGGTGGGTAGGATAGGAGTAATTGGAAGATGTAAATCGGGTACTATGTATAAAACTCAAAACTGCAGTTAAGTAGGATGAACACAGAGATTGGATGTACAACTTGAGGACTGTAGAATAATACTATACACCAAAACTTGCTAAGAGTAGATTTGAGGTACTCTTACCAGAAAAAAAAAAAGGAAAGCATGAGATGATAGCTGTGTTATTTAGGTTGACTCCGGTAATCATTCCACTACGTCCATATACATCAAAATATGTTGTACGTCTTATATACAATATAGATAGATACAAAAAAGTCTTTTTCAAGATACCTTTACCACAGTAAGAGAATAGAACATAATTTATAACTTCTAAATATTAGACATATGGGTATGTGGGCCTCCATTTGTGTTTGTTTTCTTGCCTGGGACCCTTGTAAATGTTAGGGGTATGCCTGCCAGGAGCAACGACTCGTAATACCACCTGCCTTATCTGACACTGCCACTTTAATTTACTTTTCCCTGACAATAAGTTTGATCATTTTGCATTTGTGTGGGGGTCATTCTTCTGTGTGAATTTGCCTGTGTTTGTCCTGTGCTCATTTTTTTCTCTTGAGTTCTTTTGTCTTCTTTTTTTTTGAGACAGTCTCACTCAGTCACTCGGGAGTTGAGTGCCCAGGTGTCACAGCTCACAGCAACCTCAAACTCCTGGGTTCAAGTGATCCTCTTGCCTCAGCTTCTCAAGTAAGATGGGACTACAGGTGCCCAGCTACTTTTTTTAGAGACGGGTTCTCACTCTTGCTCAGGCTGGTATCCAACTCCTGAGCTCAAGCAATCCACCTGCCTCAGCCTCCTAGAGTGCTGGGATTATAGGTGTGAGCCACCGCGCCCAGCCAAGATCTTTTGTCTTCTTATTAGCAGCCTTACAATCATTCTCAGTCGTTAAAAAAAAAAAGAATTACAAATCTGTTTTTATTTTGCTTTTACTTTATTTATGGTATTTTTTTTTTTTTTTTGAGACAGAGCCTCAAGCTGTCACCCCGGATAGAGTGCTGTGGCATCATAGCTCACAGCAACCTCTAATTCCTGGGCTCAAGCAAGTCTTCTGCCTCTGCCTCCCAAGTAGCTGGGACTACAGGCGCCCATCACAATGCCCGGCCATGTTTTTGGTTGCAGCCGTCATTGTTGTTTGGCGGGCCCAGGCTGGATTCGAACCCGCCAGCTCAGGTGTACGTGGCTGGCGCCTTAGCCTGTTGAGCCACAGGCGCCGAGCCAGTAAACAGTTCTTATATCTTTTCAGTTGCTGAAGCCAAAAGCCTCAATAGCTTCCATGATTTTTCTGTTATGTGCATTCCACCTGCAAATTCTATCAGCTCCACCTTCAGAAGGCCCCAGCTCCTGCTTATGGCTCAGCCGCTCTGCTGAAACGGCCCTGACAAACCACCACTCCTCAAGCCTCCTGCTGGTCTCTGTTTCTGCTTTTGTCTCCCCCACTCAACCCCACACCTCAACCAGAGTAATTCTTTTCAGATAAAATACTATAGATGTGTAGCATACATACAGAACTTCACGGATTGTGAAACCCCATGTAATCACCACCCGCCGGAGAGGCGGGATGTTGCCAGAGACTCCCCTCCTGCCCCCTTCCATTCACTACCTCCCCAAGGTAGCCATGTAACTGGCTTCTCACAGCGTGAGAATGAATGTTGTCTGGAATCACGTGGTTTCCTGGCCTTCCTCCTTTCAGCATAGTACCTCTGAGATCCGTCCATTTGTTACCGTGGCTCCCTCTCATTGCAGTGAGTTCTCATCCCACAGTTTTTCTTCTCCACCTTTGTGCACATTGTGTGTTCAGAAGCAGTCCCTGCTTCTCTGGTTTCACTTTCCATGGTTTCGGTTACTCACAGTCAATATTTTGAGAAAGAGACCACACTCACATAACTTTTATAACAGTATATCATTGTAATTGTATATTTCATTATTATTGTTATTAATCTGTCACTGTGCCTGATTTATCAATTAAACTTTATTGTACATATTTGTATGCAGTATAGAAAAACAAGCAGTATTTATAGGTTCCGCAGCCCTTGGGCATCCATGAGGGCTGTGGTCCCCAGCACCCCACAGTCCAGCCTCCTCCCTCCAGGCCTCTGCCCAGGGCGGGCAGGCGAGCGAAGCTTCGTCTGTAGTTACAGCTGCTCCCCGTTGCTGGCATCACTGCCTGAGCTCCACCTGCTGTGAGCAACATTGGATTCTCACAGGTGCTCAGACCCTACTGTCCACTGCTGGTCAGCAATCCAGGGCGTGCCCTCCTCTGAGACTCCAGTGTGTGCTCTGAGGTTGAGCTCAGGTGAGATGGGAGCAGCACTGGGACCCGCTAATTGTGGGAAAACAAGCTCAGGCCTCCCACTGAGCTGTGTCCTAGTGAGTTGTATTATTATTTCATTATATATTACAATGTAATAATAATAGAAATATAGTACACAGGAAATGTAATATGTTTGAATCATCCTGAAATCACCCCCCCACCAAGTCCATGGAAAAAATTTCTTCAGGATGGGTACTGCTGCACTAGGGGTCTTGGGAGGTATCCCCTGCAGATAATGGGGGCTACTGCTTTACACATACTGCTGTGAACATCTGTGTATGCTGGTTTGGGTGAGCCTGTGTTCACATTTCTGATGGACAGAATACAGATGTGCACATGTTCCACCTCACTAGAGGTGGCCACGTGGCTTCCCAAAGGGTCGGCACCAGTTGACAGCAGTTTACATTCACTGCAGTATTGAATGAGAATTTCGGTTCCTACACATCCTTGCCAACACTTGATATGTCTTTTTCACTTTAGCTACTCAGAAAGTGTGGGTGTAGTGGTAATGAATTTTGTCGTCGTCGTTTTTGTTTTTGTTTTGAGACAGAGTCTCACTATGTTACCCTTGGTAGAGTGCTGTGGTGTCACAGCTCACAGCAACCTCCAACTCTTGGGCTGAAGCAATTCTCTTGCCTCAGCCTCCCAAGTAGCTGGGACTACGGGCACCTGCCACTACGCCCAGCTATTTTTTTGTTGCAGTTGTCATTGTTGTTTATCTGGCCCAGGCTGCGTTCAAACCTGCCAGCCTCGATGCATATGGCTGACACCATAATCACTGTGCTACAAGCGCCGAGCCAAGAATGAGTATTTTTAAAGTTGAACTCAGATTATGACACTTCTAAGCTCAAACTTCCCAGTGTCCTATCATCTCATTCAGAATAAAAGCCATGGAGGGTAATTGGTGGGGCCACACCTATGGTGCATCTTAGAAGGGTACAGGCAAAACTTACTAAATGCAGAATACAAATGTCTTCATGCAATAACTAAGAAAATGCCATGAAGGGTATGTTAAACAGTTTGATGAAAACATTTCAGATTCTGTATGAAACCAGCACATTGTACCCCTGGATTACACTAATGTACACAGCTATGATTTAATAAAAAAATAAATAAATAAATAAAAATAAAGAGGACAGAATAAAAGCCTTTACCCTGGCCTAAAAATAGGATGATCATATGGTTACTATTCACCTGGAACTTGATTTTGAGAGTAAAGGGGCACTTTTACTAAGCTGTGACAGCAGGTGCAGAGGCAGTGTGTTGCCCCCCCCCCCACATCTACACATGCACTTCTCCCTTTCCTCTCCTGGTGGCAGCCTTGGAATCCAGAGTAGGCCTAGGGACCCAAGGGATCTTGTGTGTACACTCTGAAGTGCTGTGAGATGTGCTCTGTTATTTTTATCCCCAATTTGTAGAAGGGGACAATGAGACAGAGAATATAACTTCACTTAAGGTCACACAGCTAGAAGATGGTGATGTTGGGATTGGAACGGATGGCTGGCCGTCTGCCTGGAGCTGCCACGTGCAGCAGGGAGACAGCAGGCTGTCTGCCACAGCCTCGGATCTTAGAAGTTGGGGGTAAAGTGGGCCCCATGTGCCATTAACAACATGCAACATGGGCCTGTAAGTGGTTTTAAGCTACATTATTGGTTGTGGGGTTGTTTCTTATCTCTAGCCTGTCACTTTTTTCTGTTTATTTTTGACAGAAACTTGGGAACCGTGGGTGCTGTTGCCTTGGACTGCAAAGGAAACGTAGCTTACGCCACCTCCACAGGGGGCATCATAAATAAAATGGTTGGCCGAGTTGGAGATACACCGTGTATAGGTAGGACCCGGGGACAGCTCCTGCACCTTCGCCTTCCTTCCCTGTCACCAGGCTCTCTTCCCTCTCTGTTCTCTGCCCCTCTCTTCTTTTCTTTCTGCATTTCCTTTCTCCTCTTGGTGGCAGCTTAAGCACTTGCAGGAATGGCAACAGGGCTGTTCAGGCTACTGCTTTGCGAGAGCGGTTTTCCTAGATTGTGAATCTTTGGGGGATGACTTGGGGAGGGAAATGGAGGTAGGGGGCTAACATTGCACCCAAGCTACCCTGTAGTACCTCTGTTTTCTCTTTAGCCCCAGAGTCAGGAGCTATAGACTTAACAGAGGGTTAAGTATGTGCAAGCTCTTCCCAGGCATGGGCTCAAATTAATGATCCAAGAAAGCTGAGAACTTACATTTTCAGTTATTAGATTTGAGTGGCATGAAAGTGATACACTTCAACATAAATATTACAGATTGAAATGTTCATGTTAACAAGGAAGCACATCACCTCTCTCCTAGGAGTGGGTAAGAGGCAGGCAAGGGTGTGTATATGTTCACTCCGTGCAGACTTTCACACTGTTCTCATGGGAATCCCAAAATGCCTACAGATAATTGAAGTCTTGAGAAATAGCTAAATTGTTCTATCTGTCCCAAAGAGCAACTTATACTATTAGTGAAAAACTAAACCTACCCTCCCTCTGGTGTTTAGCAATAATCTGCACTTAACAGTTCTTTTTTTTTAAGAGACAAGAGTCTCACTTTGTCGCCCTCCGTAGAGTGCCGTGGCATCACAGGTCACAGCAACCTCCAGCTCTTGGGCTTAGGTAATTCTCTTGCCTCAGCCTCCCAAATAGCCGGGAGGACTACAGGCACTCACCACAACACCCAGCTATTTTTTGTTGTCATTGTTGCGGTTTGGCCGGGGCTGGGTTCGAACCTGCCCCCTTCGGCATATGGGGCCAGTGCCCTACTCACTGAGCCACAGGCACTGCCCCACATTTAACAATTCTTGATACCCTTTATTTTGTCACAAACTTAGAGTTTTCTACTTAGCAAAACCCCTGCCAAACTGCCCAGTCAGTAGTGCAAGTTTTGTATCCAGCTGGCTTCAGACCAGGCTACCCTGGCCACCCCATGTCAGATCCCAGAAACCAACTTCACACTTGAGTCACACTGGTAACACTCGAAGAGATAGCAGGCATAGCCTCAATTCTCAGAGGTCCTTGTCCTGGTGGCGAGGCCAAGTGTGCTGTCCCCTAGCAGCTCCACAGTGCTCACTGTGTACTCATGACAAGGAGGATGCTTTCACAGGCCTGTCACCCTGGCCTTTTGTGGTACTAGAGTAACTGAAAAGAAAACAAAGACTTGGCTGCTTCCAAATGTTAGCGCCTGTTGACACCATGGGATATAGACAGCTCATCCCACAGCAGCAGCTAATAGGAAAAAGGATGAGCAACTCTCCCGTTGCATAGTTCATTCACTACCCCATCTCAACTCCCTCCAGAGCCAGGTCCAGGGGTATCCCCCTCCCGAGTATCCACCACCCTTGCAGCCTGGTGACGTTCAGCACAAGACCTCAGCTCCTAAGTCCATGTCCAGCATCAGTTAATAAGGCTGATATCAAACATATAATGCTTCTGTATCAACTAGGAGAAAGCAAAGGTGAACCCTTCCAAGGCCAAAGATAGCTAGTGGGAAAAGATACAGGAATGACAGAGAGAAGGATGTAAGGTTGCTTACTCCAGAGCAAAATGACAAAGAAGTCTTAAAAAATAACCTTACCTCCAGACCCCCACTTAAATGGGTACCCCAGAGTAGTTCCCTCAGGTGCAATCAGGCCTTCCCTCAACAAACAGAACTGACCTCCAAATCATTGGACCGTAGTATGCATGGATGTTGGTTTTGGAGGTGTTAGTTTTCCCCAAATTATTTAAACTTGATGGCCTTCTTAGGGATGTAGTGATGGCACTCTTCCTTCAGAGCAGGTGGGGAGGTGGCTGGCTCACTGAGCAGGCTGGGTATGCTTCAGGAAGAGCAGCACTGCCTGTAGCACGCTGTTAGACTCCTTTGTCCTCCTGGATTTCAGGACATTTACACAGCACTTAACTGGCCACCTTTGCATCCATGGGTCATGGATACTAATCTGACCTTACAACGCGTGTGTAAATTTCATGACTGCTGCTGCTCAGTTGGAACCAATCACTTTCTTTGAGCAGGATCTGGAGGTTACGCCGACAATAGCATTGGAGCCATTTCAACCACCGGGCATGGGGAAAGCATCCTGAAGGTGAATCTGGCCAGACTCACTCTCTTCCACCTAGAACAAGGTACACAGACTCTAGAACAAGTTCAATAATTAGCGAAGGCAAGTACACAGAAGCTGTTTGATAAATGTGTGGAGAAATACAGGGTGGACATAAAGTTCATGTGCAATTTACTATGTTAAACTATTTTTTTTTTTTTGAGATAGAGTCTCACTTTGTCACCCTGGGTAGAGTGCCGTGAAGTCACAGCTCACAGCAACCTCAAACTCTTGGGCTTAAGTGATCCTCTTGCCTCAGCCTCCCAAGTAGCTAGGACTACGCACACTTGCTCGGGCTGGTCTTGAACTTGGGAGCTCAAGAGATCCACCTGCCTCAGCCTCCCAGAGTGCTTGAATTACAGGCATGAGGCATGGCACCCGGCCATGTTAAACTATTTTAGATTCACACAGACTTCATGAACACCCTGCATATGCACCCTTTCTTGTTTACTGCAGATGTTGCTTTCAGGTTGTGAGCACTTAGTTTTTATTCCTTCCCACCTTCTGTTAGAATCTGGAGAAGAGGGCGTTTAGAACACTTTGGCATCTCAGGAGAAGTGGGTGTTAGGGACACCTTGAGCCCAGGTGGGGGAGAGGAGGCCCTGTCTCAGTCCCGGAAGCAAAGACCCTCCTTCTAAGCATTCAAGTGGAAATTATGTAGCGAAAGTCTTTAACTTTGGCTTTTCACACTGCAAATGACTTTCCCATCACGTTCACTTCAGTAATGTGTGTTGTTTTCAACCTTTCCTTGTTCTCAGGAAAGTCCCTAGAAGAGGCTGCCAACTTGTCGTTGGGTTATATGAAGTCAAGGCTCAAAGGTTTAGGTGGTCTCATCTTGATTAGCAAAACCGGAGACTGGGTGGTAAAGTGGACCTCTGCCTCGATGCCCTGGGCGGCCGCAAAGGACGGCAAGCTGCACTCCGGACTCGACGTTGAGGAAACCACTATCACGGACCTGCCCTAAATCCCTGGAAGATTGTATTCTAGACGGCAGCTCGGAAGTAAAGTACAATTTCCTGGTGTGGGGGCGCAGCTTAATCAATTAGATCTAGAAATGGAAAAATTATGTTGTGTGTCACTCATTTTGTTGCCTTGATCAGTAAGTATCTGAATATGTGGTTGAGGGGTGGGTTCTGAATTTCTGTATTAAGATCAAAGTAAGACTAGTGAAGATGACCAACTCTAGTACTAGAGCCTTTCTGGTGCACAATTCCTGTCCTGCAAGGTTAGAAAGAAGTAGCACAATCATGACGTGGCAGAACTGCCTTGGGGCAGCTGGTGCCTTTTGAAATCAGGAGACCAGGCTGGGGGAAGCATGGGCTGGAGAAGTGGAGAGGGAGGGCCCAGTGGATGTGGCAGTGTTTGAAAGTGAGGCAGGAGCAGCAGGAGAGCCAATGGACAAAGTCCAGGGGAACCCTGGAATGTTCATCTTGAGTTGCAAAAATCCTTTAAGGAAAATGTTCTTCATTTATGATTTTTCTAAGGAAGTTCAGATCTTCTCTGACTCACTAACATAGACCTGTTTCCAGATACTTCCAAAGGACCCTCCGCTAACTCATAGCTCCCTAACCGGGAGACAGAGGGTCAAAATGAAGACACTCTGGGGTTCCTTGAAGACTGAGGGTTTTCCTGGGATCTCAGGTGAGCCCCCTTACCTAGTCTTCTCCCACAATCCAGCCTCAACCTGCCGCTGCCCTCTGGTATAAAGAGTCATATAGTAAGGAATGGGCTCTCCAACAAAAGTAAGGAGGTGGCTGGTGTGAACAAGACACCTTGAGGCCATGAATTCTCCTACTGTCCAGTGCTCTGGGGCGCCCCCTCCTGCCCCACTGAGTCGAGTGCTGTAGAGTCAGCATGGTGAGGAAAGTAACTTCCTTGGTGGAGAATATTCCTAATAGTCTCTCTTTACACTGAAAATGTTATTTCTGCTATGACGTATCTGCTCAATATTTTAAGTCTGTCAGAACTTACTTTCTCTCTGGCAAGAAATTTCATAACTTTAAATCCCATGTGCCACTAATAAAATATATTTTGAAAGAATAACAGTGTGGTCAGGAGTCACTGTTGACAAAGACCAGAATGTACACGGCTCTCGTTTGGTCTCAGTAATGACAGGTGCACTGGGGAAAGAGACCTCGAGATGGGGGGTGGGTGGTATCTGCAATACATCCTGCCTTGTGGGGTGTTTTCAAAAGATCTGCACTTTGTCTGAATGGGTTAAGGAAGAAAACAGCCCACCATTTGCCAATATCAACAGGGTTTTTGTATCAGTCTTCTGCACTTTGACAGCACTCACTGTAGACAGAGGTGTGCATCTTGGCTCCTTCCCCCAGACCCTCCCTGGGCCTACATTAGCTGCTCTGAGGCAGAAAGAGATGGCATTTGGTGATAAAACTGAGTTTGAATCCTGCTTCTCCCCACTACCCAAGTGACACTGGGCAAGTTAACTTTCAAGAATTTTTCAGGCTCGGCGCCTGTGGCTCAACAGGCTAAGGCGCCAGCCACGTACACCTGAGCTGGCGGGTTCGAATCCAGCCCGGGCCCACCAAACAACGATAATGGCTGCAACCAAAAAACGGTCGGGCATTGTGGCGGGCACCTGTGGTCCCAGCTACATGGTTATTCTTTTTTTTTCTTTTTCTTTTTTTTTTTTTTTTTTTTGAGACAGAGCCTCAAGCTATCACCCTGGATAGAGTGCTGTGGCTTCACAGCTCACAGAAACCTCCAATTCCTGGGCTCAAGCGAGTCTCCTGCCTCCACCTCCCAAGTAGCTGGGACTACAGGCACCCACCACAACAACACCCGGCTATTTTTCTGTTTTGCAGTTTGGCCAAGGCCGGGTTTGAACCCACCACCTTCGGTATATGGGGCCAGTACCCTACTCACTGAGCCATAGGCACCGCCCAGTCCCAGCTACATGGGAGGCAGAGGCAGGAGACTCGCTTGAGCCCAGGAATTGGAGGTTGCTGTGAGCTATGATGCCACAGCACTCTATCCAGGGTGACAGCTTGAGGCTCTGTCTCAAAAAAAAAAAAAAA
>CAUYRH010009843.1:0-13707 GCA_963574655.1 Perodicticus potto | reverse complement strand
CCCTCTCTCTGCCCTTCCTTTCCCCACCCCTCGCTCCTTCCCTCTCTCTGCTCTCCCCTTCCCCCACCCCCACCATGTCAATAATTGTCATTAATTGTCCTCATATCAAACTTGAGTACATGGGATTCATGCTTCTCCATTGTGTAAGAAACTTCAATAGCATTTGTTGAAAAGACTATTATCATTTCCCCGTTGAATTTCCTTTGCACCTTTGTCAGAAATTAATTGGCAACATGTTCGTGGTCTATTTCTATCTGTGTGTCTGTTCCTTCACTAACATCACACTCTCTTGATTACTCTATGTTAGAGTAGCTCTATGTTAATAAGTCTGAAAAGTAAGTAGTATGTTTTTCTCCAACCTTATTCTTCATCTTAGAATTGTTTTAAATAATGTAGTTCATTTGGTCTTTTATATAAATTTTACAATCAGTCTATTCATGTTCTTGAAAAGTTCCTGCTAGGATTTTTATTAGAATTGCATTAAATCTATATTGCAGTTTGGCAATTAGCAAATTAGCTAATTGCTATCTTTATGTTAAAACTTCTAATCTGTGAAATGGTGTGCTTCTCTATTTAATGAGCACTTCTATTTCTTTAATCAGCATTTAGAAGCTGTTAGAAAACAGCAATAAGATGGACATGGTGGCTCATGTCTGTGGTCCCAGATACTTGGGAGGCTGAGGCAGGAGGATTGCTTGAGCCCAGGAGGTCAAAATCAGCCTGGGGAATATAGCAAAACACCATCTCAAATAAAAAAAAAAAAAGAAAAGAAAAGAAAAACAAAAGAAAGAAAAGAAAAAAACAGAAAACACTGTTAGGCTTATAAGTATTTGTTTTCTTAATTTTTTTGCTATTATAAATGATATGTATTTAATTTCAGCCTCTAGTTGTTTGTTGCTAATTTATAGAAATATAATTGTATTATGCTACCTTACAGAGCTCACTTATCAACTCTCGTAGTTCTATTGAAGATTCCTTGGGTTTTCTACATGGACAATTCTGTCATCTGTGTGCTTTTCTAATCTGTATGGGTTCTTTTTCTTTTCCTTTTTGCACCAGCTAGTTCTTCTACAATAGTAAATAGGAGTGGTAAAGCGGGACATCCTCATCTGGTTCCTATTCTTAGTGGGAAAACATTCATTTAGTAAGTTTTTAGCCAAAGGGTTTTATAGATGCCCTTTACTAGGATAAGGAAGTTCTTTGTTATTATTGGTTTTCTGAGAGTATTTATTATGGATAGATGTTAGATGTTTCAAATGCTTTTTCCAAATGATTTGATATGGTCATGCGGATTTTCTTCTTTAGACTATTATTATGGTTGGTTACATGGATAGGTGTTTTTTGTTTGGTTGTTTGTTTTGAGACAAAGCCTTATGCTGTCACCTAAAGTGCTGCAGTGTCATCATAGCTCACAGCGACCTCAAACTCCTGGGCTCAAGCCATCCTCCTGCCTCAGCCTCCCAAGTAGCTGGGAGTACAGGTGCACAGACAGCTAATTTTTCTAATTTTTGTAGAGATGGGGTCTTGCTCATCCTGGTCTCAGGTCTCAAACCTGAGCTTAAGAGATCCTCCTGCCTTGGCTTCCCAGAGCGGTGAGATTACAGGTGTGAGCCACCTACTTGGCCGATAGATTTTTGAATACTGAATGACTTTTGCATTCTTGGGATAAACCCCACTGGGTTGTGGTATATTTCACTTTATATATTGCTAGAATTGATTAGATAACATTTTGTTGACAATTCATGATATTGGCCTATGGTGTTCTTTTTTCTTTTTTTTTTCTTTTTTTCAGTTTTTGGCTGGGGCCAGGTTTGAACTGCCACCTCCAGTATATGGGGCTGGCGCCCTATTCCTTGAGCTACAGGTGCCACCCTATAGTGTTCTTAAATTATTGTTGTCTGATTTGGGTATCAGGGTGACCTTAACCTCATAAAATGAGTTGGGAATATGATTTCCAATTCTATTCCTACGAAAAGTTGGGTAGGATTGATGTTATTTCTTCTTCAGATGTTTGGTAGAATTCACCAGTGGGCTTGAAGATTTCTCTGTCAATGGGATTTTAAACTGCAAATTCAATTTCTTTAAGAGTTACAACACTATTTAGCTTATTTCTTTTATCTGGGCTGAATTTTGTAGGCTCTCCAGTGCTTTGAAATGAAAAACAAAGTGAAGCTCTTTCTCTAGATTTCTTCATGTTAAACCAAATTCCTCATCTCCTTCAGTGAAGTCCATGTTCAAGTGCTTCTTTCTCAGTGAGGTCTACCTGGATCAGCCTATTTTAAATTTCTTTCTTCCCCAACTGCATTCTTTTTAAAATTATTTTTGAGATAGTGTATCTCTCTATCACGCAGGCTAGAGTGCAGTGACCTCATCATAGCTCACTGTGACCTGGAACTCCTTCCTGGGCTCAAGTGATCCTCCTGCCTGCGTATCCCAAGTAGCTGAGCCTATAGATACACACCACCACACCTGAATAATCTATCTTCCTTCCCTCCTCCCTTCCTTCCTCCCTTCCTTTCTTTTTTAAGATAATGAGTATCACTAGGTTGCTAGAACTCTAAGACTAGAGTGAGCCTTCTGCCTTGGTTTCCCAAAGTGCTAGGATTACAGGCATGGGCCACCATGTCTGGCCTCAACACTTTTTTAAACAGCCTTGTTGAGATATAATTCCTATACCATACAACTTATCCATTTAATGTGTGTAATTCAATGGATTTTAGTAAGATTCACAACCCATGCGACCATCACCATAATCAATGTTAAACATTTCCATCACCCTAAAGAGAAATCCCATCCCCATTGCCAATCACTCCCCATTTCTCCCAGTCTCCCACCTCTGCTTTCTCTTTACATAGGCTTGCCTGTTTTCAATATTTCTTATAAATGGAATCCTAAAATAAAGACGTGATCTTTTGTGACCGTCTTCTTCACTCAGTTTGTTTCCATGGCTCATCCATGTTGTAGCATGGATCAACACCTCATTTCTTTTCCTTGGCTGTTGGATAATATTCCATGGTATGAACGTCACACATTTCATTTATCTGCTTATCACCTGATGGACATTTGGCTTGTTCCTACTTTTGGCAATTATGAGCAGCATCAATATGAACATGTATGTACAAGTTTCTGTGTGGACATACGTTTCCACTTCTCTTGGTTATATCCCTCGAAATGAAATGGCTGAGTCAGGTGGTAATTCAGTGTTTAACATTTTGAGGAACTCATAGACTTGTTTTTCAAAGTGGCTACAGCATTTGACATTCCCACTAGGAGCATGTGAACATTCCAGTTTCTTAATCCTTTTACCAATATTTTTAGTATCTGTCCTTTTTATTCCCGCCATGCTGGTGGGTATCAAGTAGTTCCCTCACTGTTGTGGAGTCCTCTTTTTCTACTTTACTTTTTTTCATTTTCTATAGCGCATTTTACTTTCTAATGTTTATAAATTATTTCTATTGTTTATTATCTGGCCCTACTTCCTATTCTTTGGTTTTCTTCTGTGATAAAATACCACGCAACATGAAGATGCCTGACTTAGGTTGTGCTTTCAGTAAATGTTTGCTGAATGAATCACTGAAAGGCTCTCAATGGACCTTTTCTCATCCCACATATGAAGCATCTGTAAGTAAATCTTTGTGATGTGGACAGCACTGCAATTTGGGGGTGATGACTATTTTCAATCCTTCTTTGGTGTTTATATCACAGAGAGTTGCTTAAAAGAGCCTCAAGGAACCTTGAAAAGCCATAGCAGACAAAATGAATATTTTACCAATTCAGCAGATAGGGAGGGGAGCTAGTCTTTCATCAATAGATAATGAACTTAAGTAGCTGTGTGGAAGCATTTTAAAGAGCAATGTGGGGACAATATTGACACAAAAGGAGGCAGGGTGGCGGTTGTGCTTTACTTCATTCATTTGTGTACCTTTGTATGTTATAACTGAACCTAATCAGACCAAATGAGTGTTAGAAGGTCTGTGGGCAAGAGAGATAACCTATAATAATTTAACCAGACATACATTTTTGAAATTCTTCTATTGTTTCCCAAGGACATATGATGGTGTTAAAATAGATTTCCTTTATAAGCATACATAAAGGATACTGAATGTTCTTTGTTATTTTTTCCTCTCAATAGAAGGAATTTTTTCCTTGTTCAATCTTTCTATACATAGGTGGATGAAAAGAGTCATTATGGCCCCATCTGTTTATTTGTAGAGCATTTATTGTTCATTATAGGTCTCTTCTAGGGCTAAAACTCGTTTATGGAAAAAGTGATATAATATGAATGCTGACTTTTTTTTTGCAGTTGTCATAATTGAAATTTGTGGTTTTGTACCTACGATATCCTTCCACCGTGGGTTTAAAATAGCCAGCTGCATAATAAATGGCAAAACCAATAGGCCCCACCTTTTACAGATACATATAAACCATACAGTCTGGTTTCTAAATGGAGTTGAAGAGACTCCCTTGCTTCCTGTATATTTTGGAAAATGGATATTGTGTTTAATCCAAATTGAGCTGTGGATTTTAATTTGTTGCCTGTAGATCTGAGTTGTATCTTTAGCCACAGTCTTTTCCAGGAAGAGTTAGTTTCCAGAGCAGGTGAACTCAGATAAGCAAAGCACTTTCACTGACTGTTCTCTGAAAACATTCTCAAATGAGCTGTGGACACTATTGATTTTGCTAATTTCTGACTACAAATGATATTTTAAAAAAAATCATATCCACTAGAATGAAATGTAGAATTGTTAACTTGTTCCTCCCTCCCCATCACATTTGATTCCTAACAGGGATGGGGAAGAAAAGAGCAGTGTTCCCATAGGTTTCTTAATAAAACAAGGTTCCTATTGCTTTGAGACAAAGTGAGTTTGTATTACTTTAAGAGAGGATCTGATTGTTTATACCCCTTACTTGGGTGGATAATTTCCTAATTTCATTTTCCTTTGGAGTGGTGCCACTTTAAACACTTTTAAAGGTCCTATAGAACCCCTTCTGGCCTGGGTCAGAGAATTCATGTCAGGAAAGTCCATTATTTTATTTCCTTTGCATATTATTTCCCTTTCTGGTTTTGTTTTGTTTTTTTCATCCTGTGATATGAATCCCATCCTTATCACTGAGAGCTAAGTCCTGGAAAGTGACTGTTCTTTGGCTTACATATTTTCCTGATTTATTTCCCACTTGGAATATAAGTTGCTATCGTAATTCTTATTTCTTTTGTGTTAGAGAAAGGAGTTTGCTCACCTAGGTTTAGAACACTTTTTGTCCCAAGTTTTCTTCAACTACTTGCCAAACCTAGACTTGCTTAAGTTTTGAAACTGACACTCATGGGTTTGTTTTTTTTTTTATTCCAAAAAAAGTATAAGTGTTTACTTAGTACCCATTAGATAACAGGGCGTAAGTGACTCTGTGAAAACTATAACAGAAGCAGAAACATGGTTGGAAAGAAAACTGGATACTGGAAAATAGTTAGAAGACTCATTTTGTATCATTGTGGTTAAAATTCTTTGACAGTTCCTCCTTGTTTGTTTTTCATTCAACATTTACATAGAAATCTATAGTCCAAAAATAGTTAGAAGACTCATTTTGCATCATTGTGGTTAAAATTCTTTGACAATTCCTCCTTGTTTGTTTTTCATTCAACATTTACATAGAAATCTATAGTCCAAAAAAATTTACAATTTAATTTGTTTTTTAATAGTGATATAAAAGTCCATAACATAAAAATTACCATTTTACCTCCCTCCCTTTTTTTTAAGACACAAGGTCTCACTTTGTCGCCCAGGCAGGATCGCAGTATGTGACCATAGTTTACTATTAACCTCAAACTCTTGGGGTCACGTGACTTTCCTGCCCTAGCCTTCCAAGTAATTAGGACTACAGGTGTGCACCACCATGCCTGACTATTATTATTATTAATTTTTTTTAGAGATGCTGTCTTACAATGTTGTCTAGGCTGGTCTTGAATTCCTGACCTCAAGCAATCCTGGCCTTTCAAGGCAAGAGAGCCTTAGCCTCTCAAAGCACTTAGCTTATAGATGTAAGCCACCGCACCCGCTCTACCATCTTGACTATTTTTAAGTGTCTAGTTCAGTAGCATTAACTATATTCACATTGTTGTGGAACAGATTTCCAGAACTTTTTCATCTTGTAAAACTGAACATCTATAACCATTAAACTGCTCTCCTTTTCCTCACTCCCAGCCCCTATAGTTTCTTTTAAAAGAAAACCTTTGATGAATCAAGTGCAAAACATTAGTGATACCAACTAAAGTTTAATACCCTACTTCAAATAAAATGTTGACATATTGCTAACATTATGTACTTCTTTCTTTGTGCTGAGTTTTTCAATGCAATTCACTGCTAAGTTCAAATTAGTTACCACCCCACGAGGTTTGAAAAATGTTCTCTTTGGGTAATTTGTATGATTTCTACGTATGCAGCATTATGAAATAAAGTATTTTTTTAAAGGTAAAAAAATAAAACCTTTATTTCTGCTATTCATTTAAGGTTTGATTTAGGATTTAGGATTAAATTTAAGGTAGGAAGAAGGTGTGTGGATATTAATAATAATGATAATTAAACCTCATGAGGTTTTGCTATGTATCAGATACTGTTTTAAATGCTTGTAATCTTCCCACTCTGTGAGGTAGGTTACTATTATAATCCAAATTTTAATAATGAATGAATTAGTGAGGCACAGAAAAGTTAAATAACTTGCCCTAAGTTGTAGGGCTTTTGTGTAGCATAACCAGTAACTGAAACTCAGAAGCCTGGCTTGAGTTCTTGTTCTTATCCCAGTATATGCTGCCTTCTAGATCAATAAGCATATCAGTGAAAATTATCAGTGAAATATTGCCAAAGGAATATACAAATGTATACAGGAGAAAATAGAAAGTAGAAGAGAAAAACTAACACTTATTTGGTCTGTACCAAACACTTTCTATGATGTTTTAATCATCCTAATATCTATTCAAGTTAGGTTTTAGTATTTCTGTTTTCATATGTGGTAATAAAGCTCAGAGAACTTTAGAAGTTTTCACCTGCTAATAAGTTGCAGGGTCTGGATTTGAACACAAAGGAATACTCTTAAGGGAAGTAGAATATATCCTGCATAAATGTATTCTACTAGATAGAATTGCATCATATGTAATATGCAATAAACTTCTATGTAAATATTACATGGAAACATTTATTCTGTATGTCTGTCTCAATCGTACATGGAATATAATACATATTATATAGAATTTTATATTTAGAAAACTATATAGTTGTAGTCTAACTCTCTTAAAAATTATTTATGTCTATTACATAGCTTCGATTCTATCCTTTTGTGTAAAAAATACTATTATATGCCATATATATGAAGAGGAC
Organism: Perodicticus potto; assembly: GCA_963574655.1. NCBI lineage: Eukaryota > Metazoa > Chordata > Mammalia > Primates > Lorisidae > Perodicticus > Perodicticus potto. Next base: position 6,340 of record CAUYRH010009843.1, on the reverse strand, counting down.
TATGTACTTCCGTATCCATTTTCTATTTTCTCGCCTTTCCATCTCCATGAAGAATTATGAGAGCTAGTAATCACTCTAATAATCAGAAAACCTGAAATCTAAAATAGAAGGAAGGGCCCTTGGAAGAGAAGCTTTATGTTAAGTGGAAACTTAGCTTTGTTATCAAACGTGAAGTGTTCCTGTTTCAGCTTCAGGCAAAAGATACATTTCCTCAAACCCATTTTTTGGGTTTTTCTTAGAAAATAAAAACTTCAGCTGAAATTCCCTTTTGTCCTATCCCTGCAGGGTCAGGCAGGAATCAGGCACAGTTTTCCTCTCCTGGTCTAGTTTCGCTGCAGAAGTCCTATTCTTTATAAATACTGTGCATTCTGTTGTATATGCAGGATGGTAGGTAGAGCGAAGCGGGGGGAGGATGTGTAAATAATGCTCAAGAAAAAATAAAGTTTTTAATCATCTTAAGAAACCTAGTCTGATTAGATACGTATATGAAAGTAATAAATGTGGATTTTGGAAAATTACTACTCGAATCTTTTTACTAACCTAGACTCTCACCTATTAGTTTGAGTTGGTGATGTTTTAATGTGTATCATTTATAGGTTAACTTAAAAAGCAAGATTTTAAAGATGATAAGTTACCTCCACCACTCTTCCCCCACCAATGGCCCTAAGATAAGAAGAATTTCAATCACCTTTAAACCAGGACAGTAGTATTATTAATTAAATGAATGGGAATGTCTTAATTTTGGGAAGTTTAACATCACCAAGATCTCTTTCATATCTAATCTTGCTTGCCATTGACTGCATGATCTATGGTGAAGTGAGATATTATCCCATCTCAATCAAAGTTATTGAGTTCCTGAAATGTATACGACTGTTTGAGAGCAGATCACAGGCTCTTTGGACATTCTGCTCTACTGGCTATTCTTTATGACCTTCTAGTCCCAAAAACCTCTCACCATTAGAACTTGAGATTTATTTTAAAATCAGTTCTCTAGCCTTGGAATGAGAGTAGAATGTCAGTACTCTAGAGACAATTATCATTATCCTTACTTCAAACATCATGTCTTAGGTTTACTATCTTGTACAGTGAAGAAACAGGGGATGGAAATGCACGAGGTTTCCACTGAAATGGTTGGATCCCAAAGCACCTGTCATAGGCATATGTGTTTCTCATGAGTTTGCAAGAGTCAGTGTGGACGGAGGAAGGCCAGGGAATGTTTCATATAGCACACAAATCCTGGCTTTTAATTACTCTCCTAAGATTACTTGTACTTCCTGGCCCATCTGGGATCTAGGACTTGCTTATTGTTTGAGTCCTTAACCTTTATCCCTTGGGAAAAGGAACAACAGATTCCCTTGGGTTGATCGACCATGGCCACTTCCAGCTTGCCTCCTCTGGAAACAGGTTCCTGCTGTTCACGCAAGTCAAAGACAATCACCTCTTCTCTCCTCCCACCTCACCCCACCACCTGAGATTTTGAGGGATTGCATATCCTTGTTCTATTAAAAAGCACTATGTTGAACAATTTGTAAAACATTTTACCTTTTGTGTAAAAAAGGGGGGAAATACTTATGTTTACCCAAAAAAGTCTGGAAGGATACACAAGATATTAATAAAAAAAATGGTTAATTGCTCGTACAGTAAGGTTAGGATTCATTTTGAACAGGTGGGGGGACAGACTGAGAATTTGTACTATCTCTTTTTTAAACTATGAGAATGCACTGGGTTCAATCAGATTTTTACTGGAAAACGTATTTAGCCTAAGTCTCATCCCTGTCTGTTAGAGGGAAATAAAAATAACTACTTAACCTTTCTTTCAGGAGTATGGGGAGGTGGGGGGATTGATGAGAAGATAAATAGGAAAATGTTCTTTAAACACCAAATAAATAGATGATTACTATCATATTTCTGGGGGAAATTGTGACACTAATTTCCCAAGAGGAGGAAGGAACATAGATAACTTCATCTTCCTCTTTCTTAAGGCCTGGCCAACTTTCAAACTCTTGAATGGGTAAAAGAGGGTCTATATAGTTTTGCTTTCACATTTCTACCCTGCAAACCTGGAAAATCTTTGGTTTCTGCTGAAAAAACTTCAATTCCAAAGCATTTATTTGTTACCTTTTTAAGTTATTTGGGGCTCTTCATTGCCAGTGAATTAACAGGTCTAATCAAGCAAAATATTTATTTGCTCTAAATATATTGTGTAACTGAACACAGCCCAGGGGAAAACAACCTTCAGGCATAGTTTGATCCAGGTGCTTAAAAGCTACGATTAAGAGTCTGCCTTTCTTTTCTCTTTTGAGTCTATTTTCCTCTGTATGGGCTTTGTTTTTGTTGTTATCATTAACTTAAGCTCTTCTGTTGTAGAGGGAAGGTGACCACTAGCAATTTTAGGCTCATTTCATCTAGTTTCAGCAGCTCCAGAAGAAAGTGAAGGCTTTGCTTTCTTATTGTTCCAGTAAAATTCTTGGGCTCAAATCTCACTGGAGCAGCTTGGGCACATGTTCCTCTCTGAATCAATCACCAGAGCTAGGAAGATCCTAGATTCTGATTGGATAAGCCTGGAAATCCAAAACTCTAAAACCAGGAGTGGAGTCAACCTCAAATGACAGGGACTAGGAGAGGGGGAAGATAGTTTCCTAAAAGCAAAAAAAAAAAAAATGAGAGCTATTTCCTAAATAGGCTTTCCCTCCCCCCCAAAACACATTTAGGTCCTTAATATCTACTCTGTCCAATATTTTATTTTTAGCATCATGAGGAAAAATGCTAAACAAACTATGCCTTATTTAGGGCTTACACCAGAGTCATGTGAATATACAACTTTGTACACATGAATTTCATACAGCACAATGTAGTAAGTGGTAGAGCAGAAATAATAGTAATAAATAGCTAATATTTACTAAATAACTTTCTAGTTTCCAGGTGTGCTGTAAGACCTGCAAGACCTTTACTTGGCTTAACTCATTTAATCTCCGAAAGAACCAGAAAGATGGCAACTGTTACTCCATTTTGCAGATAAGAACGCTGAGGCCCAGAGAAGTTACTTTAAAAGCATTAAAGTAACCGGAGCACCGGAGAAGCCTCCGAGTAGCCAGTAAGGATAGTGAAATCTCCATGCAGGGGGCGCTGTTGGAGGAGGACTTAAAATTCTAGGGAGGATTTCTCCGACAGCAATACGGGAACCGTCTAATTCTAGGAAAAAGAAACAGTAAATGAAGGAATGGCGCCTAAGAGATGCAGGAGATGTTTAGGAAATGGCACGAAGTAAAGTTTGACTTAAACATTGGGCTTATAAAAACGAGGTGGAAAAAGGTGACGGGAAGCATGGTTATTTGGGACCCGTTGTAAAGCTTGGCTGCTGTTCCAAGTTCAACTTGCTCTGGAGTCTGTAGGACTTTTGAGTAGGGGAATGCCATGATCAGATAAATAAAATAATGGCCAGACCCCTGAGTGTTTTTAGGTGGGGATGTTGGCTTTATTTCTTTGCCGTACCTTCTTGGAATGTTTTGGAAGGTTTTTGCCAATGTCCTGTTGGGTGGCATTGGGGTGGGTATTTCTTTAAATGACTTGGTTCTGCCTCAGTGAAGGGTCTTTTTAAGAGGAGACCGTTCTCTGACATTCTGTTTTCTGTAACTGCTTTTGAGGAGGGATAAAGCGGAGCCAAACGCTTCCAGAGCACTTCCAGCACAGGACAAGTGGTTTTCTGTGCTGCTGTCACAGTTTGACTGTGAGGCCATTCACTACTCACAACCGAGAAGATAACATGGCGCGCTTATTTAATAGTCTTCTATTTGCTCTTCTATTTTGTCCAGTCATTAAACGGTGTTAGAATTGAGAATTAGGACTCTCTTTCCTCGCCAAACGAAAACACAAGTGACTTGTTGACTACAAGATTTACTCTCATAGATACTTCCAGGAGTAATGTGAAATCCTGGCCAAGTATCTGCAGAAAAAAAGCTGGTGGCATGTGCCCCAGCCTCTCTTCCTAAATCCAGGCTCCACGACGGCCTCTCCCTGCCCAGAAGGACATCATAAATCATTTCTAATTTATGAGGAGCCTAGCCCTGTCCTACACCCTGCTCGCGGCTGGTGTTTGTCCCCCACACACTATTGGTTCCCTTTTTCAGTGCATACAGAGACTTTTTCAGATGATCCATAGGGCAGAAAGCTGAGAATTTTCCCTTTGACTGGTCCAGCCAAAGAGTTAAAGGGGGAGAAGACAGAAGACTCTTGTTTCTCAGAGTTCTGCCCTAAGCCTCACTTGCTTTCTCTAAATTAGAGGCTGGGAAGGGGCATAAAACAAGACTGTTATCATTATTAGCCAATTCTCTTTTATTCATTTATTCAACAAAACATTTTTTTTTTTAAGTGCCAACAGCCTGCAAATCACCTTTGGGTACACTGGAGCAAGCTAAACAGAATTTTGGTTTTCACTGAGATTCCCCTTAATACATGTTATGAGGTGATGACATGTTTTTCAGGCAAAGAAGATGGGGAAGGTTGGGCAGGGAAGTGAGCCATTCTCCATCAGGTGTGCAGGGAGGGTTTCTAATGCCATGACCATGAGCAGAGGCTGGCAGGACGTGATGGAGTAAGCCAAAGGGATGTACAGGAAAACGGCCTCCTGGAAAGGACAGAGACCCCTGAGCAAGTGAAGTGCCTTCGGTGAGAAGCCACAGGGCAGTGAGGGGCTGGAGCTGGTGAAGCCAGGAGGGAGTGCGTAGGAGACAGGCAGGTGGGAGATTAGGGCATGTTAGAGTTGAGATATTAGTCCAGGTGAGATGGGCAGCCTTTGGAAGTTTCTGGAAGATTATCCGTATAAGTAAGAAGTCTTACTTATACTAAGGAGTCAGGAAAAATGGGTCCAGTACTTCCCTTACTTCCTAGAGCAAAGTTAATATGTGCTCTTGTCATCAGGATTGTACTGTCCAAACCTTAATTCACTCAGTGCAGACAGTGAAACAGAAATTGTGGTTTTGCTTGGCTTTGGTGCAAAAGTCAATCAATGCACTTCCAGTTGTAAATGGGAGTACCCATGAGCCATTTATTTACTCAACTGGTGACAAGACTTTTCACAGAGATTTAACCACTGTAAGGCATCCAGTGATCAGTTGTTCTTTCCTGGCCATATTTTGGTTCTGCTGTAGCTGTGGCAGAGGCCCCCGGCCTTATTACGTTATTGCACGGGCTGGTGTGTGCTTCAGAGTCAAAGAGCAGCTGGTGGGACAGTTGGGATCAGATGTTAGGAGGCTTCAGTAACTCACTTTGCTCTCCCTGAACACACAGAGCTGACCCCTGCCGTTTTCTACTCACCAATGGCTTACTCTAGAGCCACAGAGGGCTTGGGTTTGATAAATGTGCATTAGTTATAGGCAGTGCAATTTTGACCCTTTCTGAGGAATACCTTCCCCAAAATGAGGGTGATCAATAACCAAAGTGCTCATGCCATGAAGCGAATGTCCTGTCTCTGGATGTTTCGAAACAGGCGCTCCAGTACGTCTCGAGAATGTTCTGAGTTGACACCTGCTTTGCACAGCGTGTTGGACTAGAATGACCTCTCAGATTCCTTCCAATGCAAAAGCCCTCTGAGCCCATGAAAAAGCGCCCAGTGAATGTGCTCTGCAAACATACAGACACTATATAAACACAAGGCAAATATTTTAAAAGGTGAAGAATGAGATACTTGTCCTTCTGTGAGAGCAGTGGTTGGAATTTTGTGCCCAGCAACATACCTTCCATGCTCAGTCGCCTGTAGTTTGTTCTCATTGGCCCCATGCACAGGTATCTGCATTATGTGTTGAAAATGCACTCAGCCCAAGACCAAACAAATAGCCAGCGGCATTTTCCTATCAGGGCCTGTTTATAGGAGGTAGAGCAGAAGAACAAAGCTGTTGGTTTTGATTCTTGGCAGGAAGCCGATGCTGCTGCTTCAAAGCTCTAGCGTTTACAAGGAAGAAAGAAGAGGAATTTTTAGTTTACAAAGAAGAAAGGGGAGGAATTTTTAGCTGAGATTAAGTTAGACTTAAAGCAACAGAAGACTCAAACTAAAATTAAAGAATCCTCTAAGATCCATAATAGAAAGGCAGAGATAAAACAAGGCAGGCAGGCTCGGCGCCTGTGGCTCAAGCGGCTAAGGCACCAGCCACGTACACCTGAGCTGGCGGGTTCGAATCCAGCCCGGGCCCACCAAACAACAAATGACGGCTGCAACCAAAAAATGGGCGTTGTGGTGGGCGCCTGTAGTCCCAGCTACTTGGGAGGCAGAGGCAGGAGACTTGCTTGAGCCCAGGAATTGGAGGTTGCTGTGAGCTGTGATGCCACGGCACTCTATCCAGGGTGA
>CAUYRH010009842.1:0-26984 GCA_963574655.1 Perodicticus potto | reverse complement strand
CATCTAACTCTCTGTTTTTGTGCAGGTACCATGGTATTTTGACCACTCTCAATTTATAGTATAGTCTCAGGACTGATAGCGTGATTCCTCCTGCTTTGTTTTTATTTCTGAGTAATGTCTTGGCTATTCGAGGTTTTTTCTCATTCCATATAAAATGAAGTATTATTTCTTCAAGATCTTTAAAATATGACAATGGAACTTTAATAGGAATTGCATTAAAATTGTATATTGCTTTGGGTAGTATGGACATTTTAACAATGTTGATTCTTCCCAACCATGAGCATGGTATGTTTTTCCATTTGCTGACATGTTCAGCAATTTCTTTTCTTAGAGTTTCATAGTTCTCTTTATAGAGATCTTTCACATCCTTTGTTAGGTAGACTCCCAAATATTTCATCTTCTTTGGCACTACTGTGAAAGGAATAGAGTCGTTGACTGTTTTTTTGGCTTGGTTGTTGTTGGTGTATATAAAGGCTACTGATTTATGAATGTTGATTGTGTAGCCTGATAAACGGCTGTATTCCTGGATCACTTCTAAAAGTGTTATAGTCAAATCCCTGGTGTTTTCCAGATATACAATCATATCATCTGTGAAGAGGGAAAGTTTGATCTCTTCTGACCCTATGTGGATACCCTTGATAGCCTTTTCTTCCCTAATTGCAATGGCTAAAACTTCCATTACAATGTTAAAGAGCGATGGAGACAATGGGCAACCTTGCCTGGTTCCTGATCTAAGTGGGAATGGTTTCAATTTAACTCCATTCAATACAATATTGGCTGTGTAGATTGCCTCTATTTGTTTAAGAAATGTCCCTTCAATACCAATTTTTCTTTAGTGTTCTGATCATGAAGGGATGCTGGATATTTTCAAAAGCTTTTTCTGCATCAATTGAGAGAATCATATGGTCTTTATTTTTTAATTTATTTATGTGCTGGATTATATTTATAGATTACGTATATTGAACCAGCCTCAAGATCCTGGGATAAAGCCCACTTGGTAATGGTATATAATTTGTTTGATGTGTTGCTGGATTCTGTTTGCTAGGATTTTATTGAATATTTTTGCATCAATATTCATTAGTGATATTGGTTTATAATTTTCTTTTCTTGTTGGGTCTTTTCCTGATTTAGGGATCAAGGTGATGTTTGCTTCATAGAATGTGTTGGGTAATATTCATTCTTTTTCTATATTTTGGAAAAAGTTGAGTAATATAGGTGCTAGTTCTTCTTTAAAGGTTTGGTAGAATTCTGATGTGAAGCCATCTGGTCCAGGGCTTTTCTTTTTAGGTAGGTTTTGTATAATTGATGCTATTTCAGAACTTGATATCAGCCTGTTCAACATTTCCACTTCATTCTGGCTAAGTCTTGGTAGATGGTGTGTTTCCAAGTATTGGTCAATTTCCTTCAGATTTTCATATTTCTGAGAGTAAAGTTTCTTGTAAGTTTTGTTAAGGATTTTTTGAATTTCTGAGGAGTCTATTGTTATTTCGTCTTTACCATTTCTGATTGATGAGATTAGAGATTTTATTCTTTTTTTCCTGGTTAAGTTAGCCAAAGGTTTATCTATTTTATTGACCTTTTCAAAAAACCAGCTTTCTTATATTTATTGATCTATTGTATAATTCTTTTATTTTCAAATTCATTTAATTCTGCTCTAATTTTGGTTATTTCTTTTCTTCTGCTGGGCTGTTCTGCTGGGTTTGGGATTAGAATATTCTGCCTTTTTCAGTTGTTTAAGATGTCCCATTGAGTTGTTAACTTCCTCTCTTTCTGTTCTCTTAAGGAATGCTTATAGTGCTATAAATTTCCCTCTAAGGACTGCCTTTGCAGTATCCCAAAGGTTCTGATAATTCATGTCTTCATTGTCATTTTGTTCCAAAATTTGGAAATTTCCTGTTTAAGCTCATCAATGACCCATCTGTCCTTCAGCATGAGGTTGTTTAGCTTCCATGTTTTTGTTTGAGTATGCAGATTCTTGTTATTGAGTTCAATTTTTATTCCATGATGGTTTGAGAAGATGCAAGGAATAATTTCTATTTTGTAAAATTTGCTGAGGTTAGACCTGTGACCTAAGATGTGATCGATTTTGGAGTATGATCCATGGGCTGATGAGAAGAATGTGTATTCAGTTTTGTTGGGATGAAATGTTCTGTAGATGTCTGTTAAATCCAAATGTTGGATGGTTAAGTTTAAATCTAAAATTTCTTTGCTTAGCTTCCATTTGGAGGATCTGTCCAACACTGTTAAAGGAGTGTTAAAATCTCCATCTACTATGGAGCAGGAGGAAATCAAGTTGTTCACATTTTTTAGAGTTTCTCTTATAAATTGAGGCGCATTCTGGTTGGGTGCATAAATATTAATAATTGAAACCTCATCGTTTTGAGTATTACTTATAACAAATATAAAATGTCCATCTTTATCTTTACTTACTTTGGTTGGTTTAAAGCCTATTGAATCTGCAAATAAGATTGCAACACCTGCTTTTTTCTGTTTTCCATTTTCGTGGAATATAGATGACCATCCCTTCACCTTGAGTCTATATTTATCTTTTAAAGAAAGATGAGATTCTCGTATTTAGCAGATATCTGGTCTAAGTTTTTATATCCAATCAGACAATCTGTGCCTCTTTAGAGGACAATTTAAACCATTGACATTAATTGAAAAGAATGATAAGCCTTTCAAAAGTGAAGTGGGAATTTTTGATCTTCTCACCATTGTGGAGTTTGGAATTTGGTCAAAAGTTTCTGAGTGAGTTTACTTTTGTGGTGGAGGTTTGCACTGGTCATTATGGAAGATAGGTCTGAGAATATCCTGGAGAACTGGTTTAGTTATGGCAAATTTCTTCAACATATGGATGTCATTAAAATATTTAATTTCTCCATCATAAATAAAACTCACGTTGGCTGGATATAGGATCCTGGGTTGGAAGTTATTTTGTTTTAGGAGGTTAAAAGGCAATGACCACTCCCTTCTAGCTTGAAAGGTTTGAGCAGAGAGATCTACAGTTATTCTAATATTCTTCCCCTTGTAAGTAATGGTTTTCTTGCGTCTGGCTGCTTTCAGAATCTTCTCCTTCATATTAACTTTAGTGAAGTTGACTATGATTTGCCTGGGGGATGTCTTATTTGGGTTGAGTTGTGCTGGGGGTCTGAAACTGTCTGCTATCTGAATTTCAGAGTCTCTAGGCATGTCTGGAAAATTCTCTTTCATAATCTCAAGAAGAAGGAACTCCGTGTCTTGTGAAGCAAGTTTGTCGCTTTCAGGTATCCCTATTAGACAAATACTGGTTTTCTTTGAGTTATCCCAGAGCTCTCTGAGAGAATGATCCATTTTTGCCTTCCATTTCTCTTCCTCTTTGAGCATTTGGAAGCATTCAAAAGCTTCGTCTTCAGTGTCAAAAATCCTTTCTTCTTCTTGCTCCATTCTGTTACTGAGAGCTTCTACTGTATTTCTCAGATCTTTGAGGACTGCAACTTCTTATTTCAATGTGTCAAAATCTTTGGTCATTTTGTCTTTCAATTGGTTGAATTCTTGAGACATCTTCTGAATTAATCCTACAATTTCTAACTCCATCTTTACTTCTATTTTGTTGATCTTGTTTACAATCCAAATTCTAAATTCAATTTCAGACATCTCAGCTATCTGTTTGTGGATGGGATCCTCTGGATTGGCTGGTTTGTCATTCCTTGGACGAGTTGAACTGTTCTGTTTATTCATATTGCCAGAGTTTTTCCGCTGATTGTGCCCTATGATTGTTTTTCAGTGTTTTGCTAGATGAGCAGGTCATGTGAAATTGAACTGGAAACTTCTACGGTTGTGGTTGACCAGCCCTACACCTAGAAACAGGGACTGGTGACTGCAGCTTTTCCTCTACAATTTTGCAAAGTACCTGTACAGTACTACAGTCTGTGACTCTAGAGGCCTGTTTGGTATAGTGGGAGTAGGTGGCTCTGTCTTGTATTCAGCTGATCTCTGTCTAATCCTACTGTATCAGTAACCCTGGGATGCAAGCTCAGCTTTGGTGAAATACAAGCAACTAGGACATCCCTTCCCCCACTGGTAATATCTGGAAGAGGACAATCAAATCTTTCCACTACAGAAAAACCTAGGACCCACCTTGGAGGATCCTTGGGTAATTTGTCCAGTTCAAGAGTTCCAGATCAATTGTCCCCAGTACTCCCCCACTCTCCAACTGGAGAGTTCAAGAGGACTCCAGCAACTAGATGTTAGGGGTCTATTGGCAGCTCAAGTGTGATTTGAATACCTTTGGTGCTCTGAGGAGTCAGAAATGCCTGTCCGGTAGGAGGTTTAGAGCCAGGGGGTTGATGCCTCTTACCTCACCTTGGTCATCCTTCACCACTGGACTCTGCTCACCCAGTCCCTGGAAGTGTCTCTGGCAGTCTCTGTGGCCCTGCTCTGTCCAATAAGTAAATGTGCCAGGGCTATGTGTCTGCCAGAGTCAAAGTGAGGTCATTGCCTCCTCCTTGTGGATACCACAGTCTACCACCATCCAGCAGGGGAGTCTAAGGTCTACCTGTCTCAGGTACTCAATGGCAGCTGAAGAAAGTTCCACCTGAGCTCACTCCAAACCTGAGGATATCCAGGCAGCAAAAGAATTTCTCCCTCAGCCACTGCACTCTTGTTGCCACTGTTCTGCAGTGCTTGAATCCCTATAGGGCAAGGTCTGGTTTCCTCTGGAAGGCCACAGAGTTGGGGAGATGACTCTCCAGAGTTAGATCCCAGCAGGATCACTCTACTAATGCTGATGTTTGGTGGGAGGTGCCTCCTCTCAGGTTCGTGCACCTCAGCAGCTTCTGAGCCTCCACCCACAGTGCAGGAACCCAAGCCTCTGTCTGTTGCTAAGATACTCTTTTTCGTTGGGCCAGGTCAGTCACCTTTTCCTCTATGTCTTCCTGTACAGTTACTGGAATCACAGGTACAGCACAGCTGTACAGCCACCATCTATGCAATGCCCAGTCCTAGCTAAGACTTGCAGGCAATCTGGATTCTGGAGAAGTTGGACTTCTAGACTACCAGGCCCAGGGTGGTGATAGACTGAAGGACCAAGGTGGCAAGGAAAACATTTGTTCAAATTTCCTACCAGACAAGGGAGTTCCTAGACTCTCAGTAGGGGCTCTCTTGAGAAGGAGTCTAACTTCCAGCAATTCCCTCCGGTGGGGTGAGGAAGGAGACCCTTATTTTATTGCTCACCAGTAGAGATCACACTGTAAGGAAGCAGCTCTCTTAGGGGAGGGGACGGCCACACAACCTCTTTGGAATGAGATCTGTACTGAAAATAGTTTCTTTGGGGCTGAAGCTTGCCTCAGCAGGGAAGACAAGCAATTATGCATCTCATCTCTCAGCTCAGCTGCCCTCCTTCAACTTAGTTGGTTTCTTTCTGGCTGTTATCTCTCCCTCTGGACTGGAGCCTCAGTTGGGAGCTGGCTCCAATCAGCCATCGAACCCCATTCCCCCTTGTTCTTGTTGGCTGTGAAAATTGGAGTTAGAGAAAATAGCCAGCCCAAGGATTTAGCAGAACTCCGATAACACTGAGACCAAATGAACTAATAAACAGATAAAAAGGCTACCAGTCACACAAGTGCACAGATGCACACACAGTCAGAAACACATAGACATACAGACAAAACAAAACAAACAAACAAAAAACAAAACAAAACAAAATCTACAATAAAAATAATGATAATTGTAAAATAATTGGAAAAAAAAAAGACCTCTAAAAATCTGATGTAAGCACTCTCAGAAACCATAACAAGGGAAGAAGAGGAAGAGAGAAAGAAAAAAAAAAGTAGTTCTCATAAAAGAGTTAAAAAGGAAGAAAGGAAAAAGAAAAATAAAATTAAAAATAGAAAAAAATAAAATAAAAAACCAAAATTTAAAAATTAACAATAGCTCCCCCCAAAAAAGGATGGAAAAAGAAAAAAAAGGCACCAACCTCAAAAATATTATTCTTGTAAATATATAGAAATGCACATCTATACGTATGAGGTAGATGTCAACTTTAGTAGGAATAAATTTATAATTCAATATACTTTCTGGACACCTGGTGGCGCTGTGAGTGGTTCCCAGGCTTATACCTTATTCACAGTTTACATTCTTACCCTGGTAACCACTCTACCTGGCCATCACCATTTTTGGAGTTTCTATAAAAGTTTGTTTCCTAAATGTTGCCCCACTTCAGGTGCTCTGTTCCAGATGGCACACCTATCCAACCTCCAAACTCGGTGCAAGAGTCCACGCTTCACAAATCTTTCCACTCTGCTCCCACATTCTCCTGCAAACTAGCAAGTGCAATCAGCTGTGGAGGAGGGCCTAGCTGCTGCCGCTCTGGCCACCACCGCTCCTGCAGCTGTAGTGTGTGGGGAACTCTTCCCCAATTTCCATGGCTCAGAGTCTCTCTATTGAGCCCCAGTTCCCCATGCAGCCTGAACAGACAGACCTCACCAGTCTTCTCCACCAGGGATGGTACGGAACATTCAATTACTCCTGATGTTCTGGGAAAAGGTGTCTGCCATTTCAGACAATTCAAAATGTCTGTTTCCCAGGCAGGATTCCCTCCCCTCAATTTCCCCTTGGGCTGCTCAGCCCTCCATGGCTCTGAGGGGTGCCCCTTTCTGGGTGTCAAACTCCGCTTAAGAATCCACACTTCACCGAAATTTTCATCAACTAGATTTTGTGAATTGTGAACTGCTGTCCTCCGTGAGGGAGGGGCCAGCTGCCAGCCAGGGAGGCCAGGCAGGCGAAAAACTCCACAGCAAAGTCCGTGGTTTTGAATTACACCTCAAACACAGCAATGCACCAATTCCCTGCACATCTCCAGCTATCTATCCATTCCAATAATGCACGTGGGGAAAGATCCAGAGCCGCCTCCCTCTCACCTGATGACTTGGGAGAGATGGGCTGCACCTCTGTCCCGACCTCCATTATACTCCACCTCCCTGGCTATTGTGGTTAACATTTTGAGAGGAGTTGCTTCTATTTTTTTTTTTTTTTTTTTTTTTTTTTGCAGTTTTTGGCCAGAGCCGGGTTTGAAGCCACGACCTCCGGTATATGGGACCGGTGCCCTGCTCCTTTGAGCCACAGGCACCGCCCAAGAAGTTGTTTCCTTTTAGAAAATATTACTTCCTTTCTTATTTTGTTTCTACTTTGATGGGTCTAATTCCTGCTAACGTTGAGAATTTCAAAGAGCTACAGAAGAGTATTATGCATCCTCTGTGTTGACAGTATTTTTTGTTATAAACAAATGATTGCTTCTGAGTTTGTTGTTGGCCTAAGTCACATTTCTATGTGGTACAAAGGCTTTTTTGTTTTTTTCAATCCTCATGGTGGAAGAAAAGAATGCTTGTCCTTGCTGGCTGTCTATTTTCATCAAGGTAGAAATGTCAGCTTCAGAAATAATTAGTGCAGCAATTATGGCTTTTGTAAGTGATTAAGTTGCTGAAAACAGAGATATCGACATGTTTCATTTCTTTCAAAAGGGAACTATTATCATTTCCCATGCCCTTCCCAGTCTTCCGCTTGGTTATATTTATTTCTGCTTAAGCAAAAATAGGACAGTTATATAATAGTATATGGTCTAGGTAAGTGTATATGTTTCCCGGTTGTGATATTGATGTCTCTCATTCTTATTTCTAAGCAATGCTAGGAAATCCCAGTCAGATTTATTTAGATCACATCTATATAAATGGAGAGATAGTACTGGTGAGAATATACCTAAACTTCATAATGGGAGGTTTCATCAATTACTTCAAGACACATTTCAACCTTGTGGTACTTCTTGGGAAAAGCCTTTGAAAAGAGAGACTGTTTGACAGTTTTATGTCTGTTGATTGTATTCGAGTGACAGATAAGCTTCACTGGGCAATTATAATACACATATGGTCAGCTATATTAGCATATATGCTGGAAGAAGTACTTCTACAATCTAGTGATCCATTCATAGTTACAAATAAGGAGAAGAGAAGGCAAAATAGAATGGTTCCTATTAGTAATTTTGAATTTCACAGAAATTTCCCTGGAATCATAAACTCAAATCCCCAGTTAGGTAGTATTTGTATCTATGCAGAATTATGTATCTTTATAGTAGTATTTGTTAGCAGTGAACTGTCCTCAGCACAGATTTTTCTTGGAATAATATATATCTCCCAATTTTCTGAGAAGTCCTCCCCTAAATCTGAACAATTGAGAAATGAGTTTCTAATACCATGATGCTTTGGAATTGACACAGGAATGAGTCACTATGTACAATGTTCTGCAACTGTTTCTATTTCCTTTTAGTTTTAAAGATTGTACCAAAAGAAAGAGCAGAGTACTCTTAGGAAATTTAAAATGTTTCTATCTCAAATCCCCCAAGCATCATTTATTCCCAGTACAGAATGTAAACAATGGCAGCCACCAAAGAAGAAGAACATGCATAACTTTGGGTGGTTCCATAAATTTTTCTATCAACTCCAGCTTCTGAAGTGGCCTATAGATAAAAGCCCTAAATTTAAAGATTATATAACTGTGTTCAGTTAAGTACTTACTTTTCCCTTGGGCCCCGGATTCCATTTTATAATGCAGATTATAGCTAATAATCTTAAGTGCTTTCTCTCCTAGTGCAATTCTGTTCACCATTTTTAAATTTGAACTACAGAACTTGGGGCAAAATGAGTTAATAGAAAAAAATAGTGACATTAAAATACTAGAGGCACATGGAGTTGAAAGATAAAGGATAGGAAAAGGGGACACATTTTGACCTCTGCATTTGCTCCCCAACCTGCATTTGCTTTTAATTGGCTACCATTTTAGGATGTTTAGCTGCCTAACTTGATGATTTAGAGAAAAGGGACCAGTCTTGGCAATCAGAACATTTGAGTTTAAGACCTACTCATTAGTTGTATGATTAACTCTTGGGCATCTTTGTCTTTTGTTGTTGTTTTTGTTGTTAACAAAAGAGAATGATAGCCATCTCCTCAGTTAATGTACTGTGGGAGAGATGAATTAAGAAATATACTTCTATTTCACAGGTTGTAAAATAACATCTCAATGATAACTCTAAGTCAGATGATGAGTTCTCTTTAGCTTGTACACTAGCAAAAGAAATTTTGAATTTTCAGTTTAAAAATTAGAGACTTTGCATTAAAATGTGAATACTCTGTTTCTTTTGAAATTGCGGAAGTTCTGAGAGCACTGTGCTGAGCTAGGTGGCTGCTGTCCCTGTAGAAAGTGTGTGCTTTCTAGGTCACCATCATTACCAACACTCTATTATTTGCACCCAGACTCCATCACTTATTTATGTTACCTACATGACCTTCTAGGCTTTTGAATTTGTGATACTTGTTGTCATCTTTATAATTTGTCAGGGTATTAATGCAAAATATGACAAAGTAGATTGAAAATGGCTTAGTCACCCCGGGCAATATGAGATAAAACCAAGGAGAATACTTTCTCTCTCTTGTTAACTAGTGTTTTCCTGAATGCAAAATGGGGGATAGGAATGTTTAATAGTTCTGGCATTTATTCCTTACATTTCAGGCCTAATCTGAAACTCTGCTATTTCTAGTAAAGTCCAGGTTATAAGGCAGTGTTTGGAAATGCTCACCAGGCAGGAAAATATATAACCTTGTCTTGAAATTTCCCAGAGGAAAACAGTATCAATATTGTCAAATTTAAATTGTTTTCTTTCGAACTAAAAACAAATGTGCGATTCTGTTTTATTATTATTAAATGCACTTGTGAAGAAAAAGTCTTTGTACAATGAAATATTTCATACCAGTGTGATAACGCTCCTGAAAGAAAATGGGCTTGATTCCTAACCATACTTTATTATATATTTTAAGAAAAGCACAATTTTATTAATTTGACTAAAAGAAAATGTATATATAGGATGCCTTTGATTTACATATGAACAATGCAACTCTGACATTTTTTCATTGTTTCAGATAAAACTAACCATTTCTTTATCCTATTTTTAGAGATATAGGAAATTTTTTTGCTTTCCTTTTCATTTTAAATGTTAAGTATCTACTGATATAAAGGCTGGCAAAGAACATGTAAGAACATATTATTTTTCTTTTTACCTATTTGGATTTAATTTTTCTTTTTATCATTAAGAGGAAAACTCTTTTAATAGATTTGAAAACTTTTTTAAAAACATCATAAGAAGTAAAGCTATAAATTCCCCTCTAACCAACACTTTAACTACATTCCTCAAATTTTGGTATATTTTTAATTTTTACACTTTTTGAAATATTTTCTTGTAATACATTTGTGTTTTTTGATCTGTGTATGTTTAAAATCGTGTTAATACATTTTCAAATTTAATGGTAATTTTCTAGATACCTTACCATTATTGATTTCTAAATCAATTCAGTTATGGTAATAGATTTCAACTTTTAAAATTTATTGATACCTGACTTACAATATATTACATCTTTATGAACTTTCCATGTGCACTTGAAAATATTCTGTTTTCTGAAGTTTTGCATACCAGGTTCTATAAATGATAATTAGGTCAAAGTACTTCCTAAGGTTGTTTACATTTTCAGTATCCATTTTACTTTCCATCTATTTGCTTTATCATTCATTTAGATTGAAAGAAGAGTGTAAGGATCTACAACTACATCATGAATTTGTCTGTTTCTACCTTTAATTCTATTTTTGTTTCTTATATTTTAAAAATTCGTTATTACTGCCTAAGGATTTATGATTGCTGATTCCATGGAGAGTTTACCTTCCTGTCATTGTGAAATGATTTTCTTTTTTTTTTGTTGTTTTTTTGCTGTTTTTGGCCGGGGCTGGGTTTGAACCCACCACCTCTGGCCTATGGGGCTGGCGCCCTACTCCTTTGAGCCACAGGCGCCACCCTATGAAATGATTTTCATTCCTTCTGTCTTTGAGTATTTTATGCAACATAGCTATGACAGCTATTCTCATGTTTACTATGCACAGTATATCTTATTCCTTATTTTTCAACACCCAAACAATCTGTCTTCATTTTTAAAGTATCTGGCTTTTCTGTAGTTTTAATGGGACATCCCACTATGTTTCTCCAGCCCTTACAACTGAATGGATTCCAATGTCTGTCTCTCTGTGAGAACTGTGAACCGGTGTCTGAAATACCAGCTCAGGTTTCTTAGCCTTCTTTTTTGTTTCTTTTGTTTTCTGGGGACTTTGTAAACTATCTCCTATTCATATGCAGTTCAGGAGTCAGTCCAATATTCAACAGGAGTTTAAACTCAGACTGGGAGCTCCCTCTTCTGAGAAGTTGTCCTTCTGAGATTTCATCTTTTTCATTTTCCTTAGCCCTGAGCTCCTTTCTCTGATGCCAAACCCACTAAACAGTCGGTTTTTCTGTTTGAGCTTCAGCAGCCTTGCTCCTCATCCAGTGAGGATTGCCCTTGGCATATGTAAATTCGCACAAGTGGACCTCCCAAGCTTTAATTCATTCAAGAGTCAATTCCTGTTTTCAGCCTCCTCTGGATTACTCTCAGTGAGTTTATAGTTCTTATCTGTACAAAAATTTGTCCTAAAAACTACACTTTCATTACCAAAACTGAAACTACCCGTATTCTAGTAGCAAATTTACATTTGGATAATTAAGTGTAAATTTTGTCAAATCAAAATTGTCTCAGAAATTCAAAGGGTGATCTCCTCCTCTTTGCAGGTTGTCTGAGTTGTAATACTTGCATGTGTTAGTACAACAGGTCACACAGTTATCTGAGCTATCACCCAGGCTGGTGTATCTCTTCCCATTAGCACCTACAAAGACATCCAAGTTTGCAGCTGGCCTCCAGGTTCTGGCTCACCTATGTCATGCTAACTAGAGATTCTATCTGGTATAGAAACCTCTATTCATCTATCCTCTCTCACCAAAAATGTGGGGATCTGGGGAATGTTTTCCTATGTCAGTCTGTGCCCATGAATAACCAAGCATAGTTGTTTCTGGCCCCATCTGCTTGGGTTAGCCACATTCCTAGATCTGTCCTGCCGCACACCCAACTGGCTAGAGTATGAGGGAACTCCTCACACCCATTCTCTTCTCAACATCGGTCTTTAAATTTTTCCTGTTTTAGTCTAAAGACAGAGTACCTCACCAGGTATTATTTCAAATGTAATTCTTTATTCCCTAACTGTTGACTTTTGAATATCAAAAGTATTGATTTAATTATTTTATTCTCTGTGATCTAAGGGTAACTTCCACCAGGCCTTAGATATTCATATGAATTCAGAGTAATATCAAAAATAAAACACAATGGTTAGCATGTCATAATACTCTGTTTCCACAGGTGTATATGTGCCTTTGTGTGTAAGAAGTTAAGGAAAATGTATGCACCTACTTCCAAGAAAGGAAACAGCAAACCCCATTCTGTAAGAACCAGTGGTCTCTTCATACTTTCAATAAATAAACATTTGCATTCTTACTCTGCTAACTGCTAGAAAAGAGTGATGAACAAGAGAGGCTTTATATATATACTCCTATGACATAATCAGAGGAGATGAGCAAAATTAAATAAGTAACTGTATAAGATTAGACAATCATAAATTATGTGGAGAAAAGTCAAATAAGGAATAAAGAGAGAGAAGGGATTTGTTTTAGAAAGTGTGTGTGGAGAAAATCTTCCCGAGGAGGTGGAATGTTAGCAGAGGTATGAACAACAGAGAGAGCAAGACCACGTCCAGTTTGCAGAAACACCCAGACATGCGGAGGTAACAGCTCCAGGCGAGATGGGAGAGTCGCGGGGCAAGAGGCAGCGAGCAGGCGGAGAAGGATGGACCACGCACACGGCTGGGTTCGTTCTCTCCAACCAAGAAGAGTCAACATCCGTTCATTCCAGGTCACTAGCATACGGTCATTTTCTCTTATTTCCTCTGACGTGGAAAAGATTGGGCAGCATCGTTCTAAGTTATCTTTTTCACAACAGTTAGTTTCATCTGTATGGAGCCTTCATAAGGTCAACAAGTCAGATTGGCTCATCTTTTGGACTAAAAATTTTTGAATCAATAAATGAACGTGCATAATTCTTTGTAAACATACAAAATTCCTAACCTCAGCTTTTTCTTTTTCTTTTTTCTCCCTTAACTGTACTATTTTTATTTACTGAAATGTCTGGATATACATGTTTGTAAAATGTTTCTATTTGTATTTCAAGGAAGACTTTAAACTCAGACATAGTCAAATTATAGCACTCAGTTTTACATTCAGTATTTTACATTTGACTTTTAGACAGAATTCACTTTTTTCCTTTCACTAAATCAATATTCACATTCTTCCTGATTGTGTTGGAGGCTAAAGAAGGCCCTCATCAATTTGAAAACTATTTAAACCTACTTGTTAGTTCAGAAAAAAAATATTCATTTTCTTCTGTGTCGCAAAGTTTATTAGGTAAGACTTATGTTTACTGTAATGAACAAAATAACTTTTGCTTCAGATAAGTTAGTACTTTTTCCCTCTGCAATTTGAAGATACTTGAATCAATAATAGCATTTGTTAAATGCAAGAACATTTGTATGAGTGTGTGAGTGTTTATATATTGGTATCATAATAGTTTTGAGTACATTGGATACTTTTTTCCCCATTCTTGAGAAACTTTACTAAGAAGAATATGTTCGAACTCCATCCAGGTAAACATAAAAGATGTAAAGTCTTCATCCTTTTATGGCTGAATAGTACTCCATGGTATACACATACATATTTAGGACCTTGAATTATTAACTAAAGAGATAAGAGACTCAACTTGGAGTAATCTACTAGATGAGTATAGATAAGAAGTGTGTCATTTTCAAAATCTGTTAGCACACATATTCCACTATATCAAAAAATTTTAAAGATTTCACATAAAATAGTAAATTTCTACATATTTCTCTCCTCCTCAAAGTTTGATACCTTCTTAGAAACTGAAATATCTCCAAAGAAACATTTATTCCAATGTTTCCTAAGCTTATTTCACCATAGCTCTCAGTGAGGACTTTTTTAAGGCTAGAGTGGGAATACTGCTCCATCCAACACAATAGTTGAACTAACGTTGATTAACGTACCATGAGTCAAGTGTGTTGAACTTGTACTACATGTTTCATGTTCTTTATCCCCCACACTAACCCTCCTCATAAATCAAGCACACACTACCATGTTCCTTCATCCATGGGAAAACAAGATTCAAGAGAGGAGGTGGTCTGCCAAGGTTGCAGAGCCAACATAACCCAGGCATGCTGACTCTGTTCTCTTAATACTCAGTACTTATGTGATTCGGCCACCTCCTACCTAGGCTCAAAAAAAAAGTGGAAATCAGTTCTTTCTAGAAAAAGAGGATCTGAAACCTTTCTACTTACTGTGGAAATGCCATTGGAAAGTATTACTTTGCCATGTTTTTCATCACACAAAGAACATCCTAGGACATTTTTTCAACTAGGTAAGGTAATTTGTCTTTTTCTTCCTTAACTACTACATATTGAACTGTCATATTAAAACAGTCTTGATGACAGATCTCTCTATATTTGCTTTCAATGTCAGGAATTTCCTTAACTGGATGTTTATGCTTTACTCTGTGCTAATATTACTGGCAAATCCTAGTAACTGTGAGTGAAATAACCATATTTACTTATTTTTTACTGTTTTGACATCCCTAAAACCTTTTTCCATCTGCTTGGCACACGTAGCACAGTGGTTACAGCTCCAGCCACATACACCGAGGGTGGTAGGTTCAATCCCAGCCTGAGCCAACTAAAAAACTGCAACAAAAAAATAGCCAGGTGTTGTGGCAGGCACCCGTAGCCCCAGCTATTTGGGAAGCTCAGGCAAGAGAATCACTTAAGCTCAAGAGTTGGAGATTGCTGTGAGCTGTGATGCCACAGCACTCTACCGAGGGCAACATAATGAGAGTATGTCTCAAAAAAAAAACCTTTTCCATAAAATAATTCTAAAATGATGTTAGAACATTTAGCAGTAATACATTGGATAAATTCTCTATAGGATTGAGAAGTAATCTTGGAAAAGCAAAGAATTAAGCAATTCAAAATGCATTGTGATTATCCCGAGGAAACAGAAGAGTTGTTAAATATATTTAAATTTTGAACTCTTACCGATTTCCCACCAATGGTTGGCCAGAAACTGTCAAAAAAATCCACTATAATAATAGCTAAAAATTATTTAATGCTTTTCACAACTTTTTAAAGAAGTGTTATGTTACATTTATTATATAAGCAGCAGAATTTATGAGAATCAAACCAGGAATTAGGATTTGTGTAGGCATGTTATAGAATAAGGCAGCCAAATGCAAAGAGTTTGTTTGGTCATAATCCCAATGTCAAGATTCATCAAGGATCCTTCTTTTGTCAGTAAACATATTGGAGACATTGCTATCTGTGCTCCAAGGTGATGGAGGTTGGTGGGGTTCTGTGTGTAGACTCACAGACATACTTGGATGCATCTGGGCAGTTTCCACCTTTGACGAGGGCTTGTGCATTTGTCCAGAACTGTGTTCGGCGTTCGGCCTCCTTCTTACACTGCTCACCACTTGCCTCGCCCGAGGGGATTTTTGTCAGTAAGAGTTAAACCGCTGGCAGCTTAAGTATTCCCCATCAACCGAAAGCTATTTCAGGGCATGTCCCTGACACAGTATTGCAAAATTTCTACTAATAACCATTTCTTCTTCCATCAGTTATGACATTTTTTGCCAGTGTTGCCTGAATTCTCCCTAGCCCGTGTGCACGCACATACATACACAGTATGCAGAGAAAAGATAGTCATTACAGAAGACTGGGAATTTATTTTTAAGATTGAAAATAAGAATATAAGTTTTCCTTTAATTGCAACTGAAGATCTGACTTAAAAATAACACAACGAAGTTAACAATCTGAATCCCTCTAAATATTTAGTTCTTCTCTGAAAGCTTGCATTCCAGCTTCTGTCTTTACCTGACCTCCCAGGCTCTCAGCCAATATGCTTGAAAACACTTTAAACATTTTCCCACTCCCTCATAGATATCTGCACATTTTTATTCTAAATTCTTTGCTAAACCTTTTTCCCTTTTTTCATTTTGAAAAGAGAAATCTTAGTCATTCAAATAATTTTTAAAATATATCTCTTAACACAATAATTAAGTAAATGAGGTGAAAGCTATTTTAATTAGTTTGATGTAAGCATTCCAAATAATCAACACATTGTACCCCACAACTGCATAAATGTATTCAGGATCCATGTGTATATGACTTAATAAAAGGAAAAAATATATATATGTTCAACTTGATATATGAGAACAAAATATAAATTGTTAAGTCAGTGACTAATGAGGAGACCTGAGTGTTACAATTTTCTACTGAGCATAAGAAAACATGCCCTTAGTTGTTTGCTTTTGTCCCGCTCCAGAAATATAAGGCATTATATCTGAGTAAAATATGAAAAAAGTATAGTGCTATGTCTTCAGATATTCATCACTCTGACCTTGTGTCTCCATCTGAGTTATTATTGAACATTAGATCAAGTGCTATTCATTCCATATCCATATTTTTTCAAATATTGCAAAAAATTAGAAAAAGCTTGCAGGACAGGAGTTTATTACTGCTCCTTCAAATCCAAATCCAGTATTTAAATTATCATTCTTTGATTCACTGTGAAAAAAAGACACCATTTTGTTGGAGTGACTAACAAAAGCTGAATGCATCGAACAGAAAAAAAATTGTGCAATGTAGCTCCTGCTTAAGAACATGTTAAAAATATTATAAATGGGTTTACATAGCATATTAGCTTGGGAAAAGTCACTGTTTATTTTAGTTTAATAAAACTTTCAAAGAGTTGTGAAGAGCTTACTTATTATAAAAATCAAGAAAGTCACAAAAATGGGTGACAATGTTTAACATGTGAATGAAATGAAATGAAAACCTAAGAAGGATACATTAACTGCCTATCTAAATATTCCTAAGGTGACCAGTAAGAAAACTTATTACTGGATATCACCTGCCATAAATATAGACTTATTTTAAATGGTGAAAAATATTATTTGCTGAATGCTGGTAAAACTTGCACACTATTCTACCAAAAAATATATTATTTTAGAACCACTCTCTATAAGAGAAATAACCTAAATCCAGTAAGAATAACTTTCATCCAAAAAGGCCAAGACAACAAATGCTGGCATAGATGCAGAGATACAGAAACACTTACACACTGTTGATGGGACCGCAAGCTAGTACAAACTCTATGGAAAGTGGTATGGAAAAGAAAACCTAACATTTGATCCAGCAATCACACTACTGGGTATTTATGCACAGGAAAAAGACATTTTCTAAAACAGACATGTGCACCCCAATGTTTATAGCAGCCCAAAACACAATTTCAAAGACATGTAAGTAATCCAAGTGAGCACTACATAAATAGATTAATAAATTTAAATTGTGGTACCGTAGAGTACTACCCAGCCATCCAAGAAAAATGGTGAACTGACACTCTTGTATTAACCCGGATAGAACTCTGCAGAACGGAAAATAAACAGCACATGTACTAATGATTAAATCAGTACTAATCAATCAGCACTTACGTGCCCATATAGAGATAACACTCATCAAGCAGGTGGGGGGGGAGATGGGTAAATTCTCACCTACCAGGTGCAGGGCACACTATCGATTTTGACTCAAACTGTACAAAAGCAGTTTATGCGGCCAAAACATTTGTACCCCCATAATATTCTGATATATGTGTATATAAATAATATTTTAAAAAATTAAAAAGAAACAAGAAGCATTGTCTTCCTACATTAGAATTATCTTCTTCCTGTTCTGTGACAAAGAAAATGGAAGACAGTAGCTGTGTTCTATGATGTTTAAGGTGTTGAAAGCCGAGTCTAGTATCAGATTCTCTCCTATAATAAAAGTTTGGTCCCTTAGGTCTCTTTTCTTACTTAGAAGATAATTTGCAGGGTTGCACAATGGAAAATGATTATCTGGCTAAGTACTGTAGAACTTCGCATTCAAAGTGCTATTTGTTTCAAAGTTTAAGGCAGGATAAGATGATGTGAATTTTTAAGTTAACTTTTCATCACATTTGAATACAGATATGTTAAACATTATAAATAGTATTTATTTTGAATAAACTTTACTTATATGGAAATTATCTTTACTGTCTGGTTAAGAGAGAAATATTCCATGGTGGCTGGTTTTATATTTATTCAACCATTCTTTGACACTTTAGTCCCTTTCAGGTTTACACTCCATATTAGATCAGTATGGGATCTATATGGACTGGTATAAATATTGTCTAATATAAATATTTGTGTAACCCCAAGGCAGCCTGATTTTTCTTCCTTATGTCAAATGGGCATTGCTAGGTTTCCTTCTATTTCTGTGTTGCAACAGCCGGTGTGCTGCTTTGGGGCAAGTACTCTGTTGAAATCTTCATCCTGAGTGCATGGTCTAGCACCTATCCATGGTATGGAGGGAAGAAGGAAGGGGATGAAGAAGGGAAGAAGAGAGGGAGGGAAGGAAAAAAAGGAAAGAAGGAGGGAAGGGAAGAGGCATCAATTTTATTGGTTCTTATTTATCACAAATGTTTGCGGAACTCAATTTATCACAAAATTGAGTGTTCAAGTAAAGAGCTTGGGGGATAATCTTGCTAAATCTTCACAAGTGTAGAAATATAACTAAGATATAATTTTAAGTCAGGCACTTTAAATTTCAGCAAAATTCTCCCTCATTTTCTACATGCAGTGACTAATCATGAGGATGCCCTTTTTTCCATCTTTTTTATCCCGATAGACTTTCACCCTTTTCATATCCTTGCTCACTTCATTTCAGCAGAGTACCATGGGAATAATAGCTTCTGTCACAAGAAGTGGGAGGAATATGATGTAATGCTCCGGGTAATTTTGTTAAACTCACTTAGCACCTAATCCACTCAAGTCAAAGCTGGTATTGGAGTTATCACTCACTAGACTGGCTTTGAATGCAGAGCAATTCAATACCCACACATCTTCACAAATTACTGGCACGAGTCCTCATACAGTAGGCTGCGACAGTTGAAAAAGATACCTCTTCAACTCCTAATTTTCTATATTTTTATTTCTTTCTTAACACCTCTTTGCAGACAATTAGTTTTTTCCCCCTTTTCTTTTTCAGACTATTTTAAATTAGCCCATTTCAGCTGATGAATGAGCCAAGTTATAGCCCATGAAGGAAGCACTAGCTGAATGCTAAGCTGATGCTCATTGCTAGGATGCAATGCTACATATTCTATTCTCAGAAGTAAGCAATGGAATATACCCTTTTACACATTCTCAAACCAATTTATTTGAATAAATGTGAGATAAATACTGTGCATTATTGAAGAACTATCTAAATACCTTGTAGTTTGCTAGAAAGCTCTTTCTGGTTAAATTTCTCATTTTTTAAAGATATGATTAACCTTTTTTAATGGATCTTGTGGTTCTGCACTTCTGCTTTCTCTGGTATGGATTGCAATTCTTATAAAGATTCACAGTGAAAATAATTCAGAAAATAAATGCAAAATTTTGTTTAAGTGCACATGTGCAAATGTAAACCATTTGTTCTCATGCCTTGCTAGGTACTTTTGCTGACTCTTTTGAGATAATCTCTCTTCCTTAATTGTTGATCCTCTTGGTATGAATGAGTATGGGTTTACCATTCCCAGTCACTGTTTTAGAATAGTGATACCTCGTAAGCCAACATAGTTGGTGAATATTCACACATTCAGATATTCCAGATAATCAATACATCTGTCTAGCAGGAAAGTTTCCAGCTAAGCATTTTGATGGCAATCCTTCTAAACTATGTCAAATATTACATTTATTATTATTATTATTTTAAACTGAGAGTATTTCTTTTCTTAGTAACTCAGAGCCATCATTATGAGTCATTATATTCTTCCATATGAGAGTAACGCTTTCTCAGCTTTTCAAGCCCTTTATTCCTTTCTTAAGTCATGGATTTTGATACTCGTTCTTCTGTCCTTTTCATTTCCTGGCACTACTATCTTCTAACTGCTACAGTATTTTATATACAGCTGCCTGAACAACTATGGTTCCTTCTTTCCTTTTGCATGAACTCATGGGCATGTGATACATATTTGCTACTCACCAATAATTTCTGTCGATTTTAGTTTCTTGGCTATGTCCTGGACAGGAATTTTTACCACTAGGCAAATCTCTGTGGGAAGGGGAAAATTTGGGGATGTCCACTCCTGGAAAACAAATAAACAAAGGCAAAGAGTCCACCTCAGACGAAAAACATCATAGGTTCTGAGGAATGTCGCATGGAAGCCACACACTAAACTTAGAAATGCAATTAAATACAAAGTGAATTTTGCTCCTGCTAAGGCTTACCTTCCTAAATTGTGCTCATTAGATTTAACCATCGCTTTAAAGTCTTCAAATAATGTGGTGGTAGGAATTTTCATCCCCTTCCAAATTCATGTTAAAGTTTAATTGTCATTATAACAGTGTTAAGAGGTAAGACTTTTTAGAGGTAATTAGGCCACGAGAGCTTCTCCCTTGTGGGTGGAATTGGGGCTGCTGTGAAAAGGTGAGTTGGGCCCCTTCTTGCTGTCTAGCCCTCTCACCTTCCACCATCTGATGATACAGCAAGAAGGCCCTCACCAAAAGCCAGCACCTTGATAATGAACTTCCAGTCTTTAGGACTGTCAGCCAATAAATTTCTGTTTGTTATGAATTATCTATTCTCAAGTATTCTGCTATAATAGCATAAAAGTAAGATAATCATCTAAAAATTTAATAGTATAATAGATGTTTATAGATGATATGACAATTTTCATTTACTGATTTCAAGGCAAAATAAAATAATTTCTGATTTATGTATTTATTTTTCTATTCACCTAACTTGAGTGTCCAAAATTCTAAAAAACGTTGAATACCTTTCCCTAACAAAGTAATTCCATGCCTAACAGTATTATCATGTGTCACACGTACACAAATCTGTATTATAGAGTAGGGTTCTTCAATATTGTTTTCTTTAAAGATTCAAATGGTAAATATGTTTTTGTCTGTGTTATAACTACCCAACTATGCCGTTGTAGCCTTAGATCATAAATAAATTAACTACAACTTTAGTTATAGACCTTGAAATTGGAACTTTGCATAATTTTTACGTGCCATCAAATATTATTTCATTGACTTTTTCAACCATTTAAGAATGTTTAAACCTTTCTTAACTCAAAAACTATACAAAAACAGGTTACAAGCCTGATTTGGCCCAACGGTCCACTTGTTGACCCTTGCTACAGAGGGTCAACATCAGTGAAATCACATAATAACCTATCAAAAATTCAAGAGGTCTACATGTGATGTCAGGCTTCCAGTAAAAGGCTGAAAATTATTGATAATTTTAAAAGAGAAAATCCCACAATATTTTACAGAGTGTTTGGCTTGTTGTTATTTTGAGTATTGTTGAGACTAGAACTTCTCAGACTTTAATTTGCAAGTGAATTACCTAGCCATGCCTTTAAAAGGATCTCTGTGATATAACAGGTCAAGGGTGGGGGCTGAGGTTCTGCATTTCTAACAAGCTCCCAGGTAATGCTGGTGTTGGTGGTCCTTTGACAACTCTTGGAATAGTTAAGGCACAGACCACAGTAAAGAAAGTCAAGTCCAATTTGACTTGACAAGTAATGATGAGTCTGTGCGGGGGACTTTAAATGAATAAATTGTGGTGGCTTTAAATGAAATGCATAACTTTTGAAAAATAAAAGCTAAATTTTAATAACACATGAAAATGATATACAAACTTTCACCAAATCAAAGAGATTTGTACTAAAAGCCTGTAATACTTAAGTTGTTAAGAAATAAGTATCCTGGCTACTATCAAAAACATAACGTTTCATGCAGATCACATTTATTCAAACTCCTCAAATATTTTTCATCTTTTAGGTAGATTATTTAATACTTACCAAAGTAATGAGGAATTCAGTCAAAACTATAAAATATAAGGACTATTAAAAATTGATATATACTATGTAGACTTACATGTTGCATTTACCGTGTGCACACATAAATACGCAAGTGGGCTTGATGTTTAAAATGCATTTGGTCTAAGGATTTTTAATGTCAAGTTTCAATCTCATGCAAATGAAAAGGGCTGAATACATAAACCTGTCAAAATCATGATTTTAATGGAAATGTCAAGATAATTCTGAAAGCCAATATAATAATCCCTTTTATGCATCACTAGGAAGGAGCCTATGATCCTAAAAGAACTAACCTGTCACCCTGCACTATCCATTTCATCTTATTACCATCCCCAGCTCCATTATCTAAATGACCAAGCACTCCTTCAATTCTAGGGCTAAATGATGTCATGACATGACGATCATCATATTTATACCTCATAAAATTAGAAAGGTTATTAAACATAATTTGACCTTTGGCATACTCTATTAGAATCCTGATTTGTGCTGTTTTCTTTCTTTTCCTCTTTTCCCCTCCTTCACTCGCTCCAATCTCTCATTTCAGTTCTTTATACTCTCTGCTTTTTTCCTTAAAATAAGCTATTTCCCACTTACACTCCCTGTTGCATGACCAAGTCTAGGATTTTACAAAATGAATTTTTTATTCCAGTACTTCCTAATTATTCTTCAAAGCTGCCACTCAGAAGAGAGAAGTTACTTCCATTCAAACCTAAATTCAATGCCAAGTGCATTTGCCCTTGAAAATTTTCTAAAGCACTGGGTGATGTGAGGTCTGAGATATTTCACTGTTGTATAGTTACTATTGTCTTTAACTAACTGGTACTGGGATACAGAAGGCTATTAGCTGTATTTATCTTCCTTGGTACACTCTGATAAAAACACAGTCAAGAAACAAATGCTTCAAGATGGACAAAGGTCATGCATTTGATGTGTTGGACAATTGAGAAGGAAAACAATTTTTGTTGGAACACTTGCAGGCTCCTGATCTCCCCTTTAGCTCTTTAAGATATTTTTAAATAGATTAAACAGAAATAATTATGTTTTGTAAATCCTGAGAAATAAGAACAATGAGCTCCTTTGTCTATGCATGTAGGGCAAAGGAGAAATCTGCTTCTTTTATGTTTATATATTTATCTTTCTTTGGGTTTCAATGTTAATTTTTCTTGTCCTGAACGTATATGGTTCTATAATATACTAAGAAAGTTATCTGTTCCAAAGCCTCAACACAGAATCTCAACTTTTAGTCCCCTCCAGCACATTTATTAGTTTTTAGCATTCTCTAAGCTTTTTGTTAAAGTCCCCAGTGACAATGGCTTCCCACTGCAGAGACATTTTCACAATTAATTTTCCATTCAAGAAAGACATCTCTTACACTCAACTCACAGCTTCCTGTTTTCAGTTTGATTTATTATGTAATTTATTTACACTCAGTAGCTATTCATCGAATACCTGCTACCTAATGAAAAAACACAGTCCCTGCTCTCAAGAAATTTGTAGTGTTGTAGGTATATAGGCAAAGAGAATGGATAATAAAAATGTGATGTGATATTCTCTCTTTTAAATCTATGAATCAATCAATACATATTCATGAAATGAAAACTAGGAACTGTTATCAAGCCTTTATTAGATATAGATGTGGATGTGGATATAAATAAAGACACAAGTAGAGTTATTGGTCCCAACGAGGTTGGAAGCTAGTAGGAAGAAAAATAATAATATAAAGAGCAACCCTTGTTATGAGATATTATATGATAACTGTTATACATTCTTATTAGATGCACAAAGTCTATAGGAAATTAATCCTTCTCTAGTAAGCATTCTTTTCTTACCTTCTGTTCAAAATTGGTAATGATTTTTTATTTCTTCCATATTTTCTTGATCACAAAATGAATAATTTATCTCCCTATGCATTTTCTTTCAATAACTGACTACAGAAATCACTGTGCTTCTTTGCTTTTTCTTTATCTCCTTTCTTTAATGTTATTCCATTTCTGTGTAGAGTGATGGTATTCAGTTTGCTTGGGCTGCCATAACAAAATATTGGAGACTGGGTGTCTTAAGCCCAGCAGAAAGTTATTTTCTGACACATTTTGAAGACTGGACATTCCAGATCAAGTTGTCAGCCTATTTGATTCCTAATGCAGTCTTTCTTCCTGGCTGCTTCTCACTCTGTCCTCCGTGTGGTCTTGCTTAGGTGTGTGCACAGGGAGGTGGGGGCTCGGGCAAGAGCCCACTAGTGTCTCTATAATAGCTCTTAATATCAGGGCCCCACTCTTACAAGTTGTAACCTCTCCAGATACTTAACAATTAGGTCTTCAGTGTACAACACTGGGGAAAGAAGAAGGAAGGCAAATTTTCAGTCTACTGCAATGATCAATATAATTAGGTAATATTTACAGTATCAATAATTGAACTTCCTAGAAACAAAACACTATGTCATCTTTCAGTTTTGTGTTTCAATTACATAGTGGACTTGTTGCTGACAATTAATACATGTTCTGATAGAAAAACTACTGATTATCAAAAGCACAGCACACACTATGAAAGATTGTCTCAAGAATATAAATCTCTAAGTCAGTAAAACTACATTAAACTGTTGTGTCACTTTACCAATTAGAAAAAACACTAAGCAAGCAATTTATTTTCTCTATTGGAAGAAATTAAATACATATTTTATAAATGTGTGTTTATTAAATATATTGTGTTTTGCCTCATTCCACATAATTTGTATAAAGTATATTTTTGTTAAAGTTCAAATTGGCATTAATGTCTGATGTGTGAAGTTATCCAATTCATATTCAGTCATTTCACAGCTTTGTAGTTCTAATCAAATAATAGTGGTCTTGCTGATGCTAAGTAAATGGCTGTCATTCACAAAAGAACTAGGACATACTTCACGTCAAGATGTGATTTATTTTTTTCTGTTTTCAACCATAGCCTCTATTTGGACGTTAGCTATTATTGCATTTGTTTTTTCTCTCACATTCTCTCTCTCTCTCTATCTCAATCTTTCTGTATCCCTGTCCTCCAAAAGTGCTACTTTCTTACTGCTCTCTTAATATGTATCTAATCTGATTGTGCTGGGGAAACAACAATAAGAACTGAAAGTGTAAGCATACACTTTCTTCTATCAAGACATATATGAGGGTCTTGAGCCCACTCAGTCTTTGTGCCTCCTTTCTCTCTACTTTGTAACTTATCCGATATACTTCTTCCAAATTAATAATTTCATAACACAGTTTTTTAGCACATCACCCTACTGCTCCTAAAACTTCCATGGCTCCCCATTACCTTTAGCTAGTCTACAGTACAAGCTTTTACGTACTGTTAGCAGCAGAACTTTCGTAGGGGTATTTCCCTAGTGCCCACATAAAGCCCTCTGGATCCATATTCATCTCCTGGTCTCTTGTTCATCTCCTAAACTTTATACATGTATTTCCTCTTTTATGTAGTCTCTATGCAAGATTTCTTCCAAGTGTCATACTTCTCAGCAACCCAGTGTTTCTCTAAGGAACAAATATTGTCATTGAGGCAGAAAAAGTTTTTTCTCTGCAGAATATTTCTCCAGTTTTACAGAACATTAAGAATCTTTGATGTTTACCTATTTAATGCTAGTAGAACTCCTGCAATGTATTGGCAACTGAAAATGTCTTCAAACATTTCCAACTTGGACTATTCAGGACTCTTTTGATATAATAAGTAACAGAAAAACCCAATGAATCTGGCTTAAGCACATTAGTGAATTTATTGGCCAATAGAATTGAAAAATGTGGAGGAAGGCTTATAACTTTAGGTACAACTGGACATAGTAAGTTCTAAAATGTTTGTTCTCACTCCATGTATACATTCTATTTTCAAGTATATTAGAAGTGGACCCTCCTTTATGTTGGCTTCCGGTGGTATAGGACTTCTGGCCTCATAACTCTATTTTGAACAGAAAAGAGCTTTTCCTTTTCCCAGACATTCAGGCTAAAGTCCATTGGATTCTGAAGCATCTTGTCTGGGATTGTGATCCTTTACAAAGGTCACCATGTACAGAGAGACAAAACATTTCTCTGCCCACCCCTCAAGTCTAGGGTAGAACATGGAAAATCAGGGAAGTACAGAGTACTGTTACCAGAGGAAAGCTTGGTCTTAGTCAAGTCCTGCAGGGCTGCCTTTGTCTGAATTTCTCTCTCTCCTTTCTTCTAACTCAATGTGAATCTCTTGGTGATTTCTGTTCAAAATCTTTTATCACCAAGGACTTCTTTTATCATCCTAACCCTTTTACATGTTATGATGTTTACTATTTTGACAACATGATGCTTGTGTTTACTCTTGGTTATTATTTATGCTGAAATTTTTAAGAATTCAGAATTCTGTTTTGAGTATTGAAAGACATATGCCATTTAGAGCTATATGAACACTCAGTTCTTGTAATTTCTACCTAAAACAATGGCATGCACAAAATTAGCCTGTATAATCTGTGACCCTCATAACCCAGGAAGGTTGAGGGGATCTGGCTAGAAACAGCTGAACCCATCATCCATGCTCAAGTGTTTCACAGGTTTCTGTGTATACAGAATAAAAGTGAAGATTGTGTTTTTTCAAGTCAGATCCCCAGCTTTGCCGTAATGAGCTGTATGATTTTAAACAAGTCTCTTTACCTCACTACTCTTTAGGGATTTCTTTTCTTTCTTGTCTGTGATAGAAATTTTTTTCTGGTGTGCAATAATCCCTAGTTCTTAGAGGGATTTTTACCTACCAAAGTTACTGACAACAGCTGTCATTCAGAAAATACATTGAGGGTGTAGGGTTTGAATCCAGCCTGGCCTGCTAAAACAACAATGACAACAACAACAACAATAACAAAAATAGCCAGGCATTGTGGTGAGAGCCTATAGTTCCAGCTACTTGGGAGGCTGAGGCAAGAGAATTGCTTGAGCCGAAGAGTCTGAGGTTGCTGTGAACTGTGACACCACAGTACTCTACCCAGGGCAATGTAATGAGACTCTGTCTCAAAAAAAAAAAAAAAAAAAAAAAAAAGACAAAAAAAATTTTAAAAAGATGATGGTTAATT
>CAUYRH010009841.1:0-11479 GCA_963574655.1 Perodicticus potto | reverse complement strand
GCCTGTAGTCCCAGCTACTTGGGAGGTGGAGGCAAGAGACTCGCTTGAGCCCAGGAATTGGAGGTTGCTGTGAGCTGTGATGCCACAGCACTCTATCCAGGGTGACAGCTTGAGGCTCTGTCTCAAAAAAAAAAAGAAATATAACTTTTCCAGCCACTTGGACAGCAATTTATATGCCTTACTCTAGGCACAGCCCTCTCTCTCTTCCCAAATTTCACTAATACTCTCATATTTCTAGTACTCACCTGCATATCTTTATAGTTTTATAATCCAAGTGCACATACACACATCATGGTTTTGCCTTCCCTTTTATCAGTTATTTATTGCTATAATAATGCTGTGTATCAAACAGACACAAAACTAATAGCAAAGGCATATAACAGCAAGTGCCAATTGTGCATGCAGTGCCCAGTTAAGGGTCGCTGCTGATGTTGGCTGGGGATGCTCGTATATTTGTATTCACTGGCTTCCAATAAATTTGGATGACTTGACTTTGTTCTATAAATAGAAATACATATTTCTCAATTCATGTAAGGCTAATGTATGGAAACTAAAGAGCACGGAAGGAAATATGTAAGACATATTTAAGTTCACATTATCACACTGTCTCTTCTGCCTTGTCCTAAGATAAAGCAAGTCACATGGCCAAGCATTGAGCCAGAATGGAAGAACACTGCAAAGTAACATGGCAGAAGTAATGATTATAGGGATAAGTGAAGGACTGGGGCCATCTTTATAACCTGCCATAGTAGTCCATACTCGTGGCTACAATTATTCATTACCTTGCACATGCTGAAATATAGTCATTCCTCCTAGAACTCTCCAAAATGTCTCATTCCATAAAACAAGGCTTGAAATTCAGAACCTTGTTGTATATATACTATAAGGATCTGATGCAGACTTGGTTCTCTCAAAGTCATATTCCAAGGAGGAAATCAGCACATTTCACAATTAGTTTTGAGTATTCTTAGTATTAACACTTGTAGACAGGAATGAAAGAAGAAGGATTGGACAGGTAGAGAAGTTGAGCTGTGATTCGACCCCAAGAAAAGCCCCAACTAGCCTGGGAAGAAACTTGGGATGGCCCTTCATAATTTACTTAATTGTCCCAAGTTAGAGATGAGGGCTGTAACTTTATGCCCCTACATGGATCAGAGATGTTCCTATAAGGATATGTCATTCAGGCAATGAGCCATTAGAAAGGGGTGAGGGCTGGCTTTTACCAGCATTCTCCCAGCTGAGAAAGTAAGTTCTTCATTTGTGAAAGAGATTTTGGCAGATCATTATTGGATGTGGTCCATCTTGATCCAGAGGTCTATGAATTAAAACACAATTTGTCATATAGAAGGGAAACAAGGCAAAAGAGTCACAATAATTACCACCATTCCCAAAAGGGAAAGATGGGAGACATGCTGCACTCAAAGGTCGGTAGCAATTCTGCAATTCCACAGGATGGCAGGGCTGTCTATTTATAGGATTAGCAATATTTTTCCCATTAGGTTTTGCTCCCTGGAACTGAGTCCTAAGTCAGTTGTTTTCCACAGCCCCAGGCTCCACATTCTTGGAATCCTTCCTTTTTCATTCCTCTTTTTGGCAATTTTGAAGGGAACTTGAGAAAATACACCCTTTGAGTAACTTTCTCAGCCTGCTGCCTTCTGGTAGACAGTTGAGAATTCATAGATCTTTCAACATTTTGAACAGTGCATGTCAATAGTA
Organism: Perodicticus potto; assembly: GCA_963574655.1. Lineage (NCBI taxonomy): Eukaryota > Metazoa > Chordata > Mammalia > Primates > Lorisidae > Perodicticus > Perodicticus potto. The sequence goes on along the minus strand of CAUYRH010009841.1, from coordinate 9,763 downwards.
GTTATACTAATAGAGCAGCACGAAAATTTTCTAGGCTTCCTGTGGCCTTGAATCTGGTGCATGCCATTTACCAAAAGCTCTAAATCCAATTACAAAACAACTGCTCCCCCCAATTTAATTCCTGCTAAATTTGGTGTGAGACTACAATGAGAAAATAATGTTCTTGTGATTTCTGGAAGTCAGGTTTGGGGTCATTAAAGAAAATGACAATGGGATAGGTTCCTATGTCCAAGTAAGAAAAAATATAGAGCAATAAGAAAAACAAAACACAGACATTATATCCTCAGTGTAATATGAACATACAGAATGCCCAGACTTCATGATAACTGTAAGTAACAAAAAGAATAAACACCAGATTCCCATGCATGATCTCTCATAGTCATGCCCTGCTGGCCAGTTTTGCGGCAAGCAAAAGCATATTTAGAACAACTTTAATAAACTAAATAGCAAAGAAGATACATCATGCAAAAAGAAACAGCAAAAAAAGAAAATAATCATAACTATAAACGATTATGTCAGAGTTTAGAACAAAATTTGGAGTCATATCAATAATAAATATGAATGGGCTAAATTCACCTATTAAAAGGAAAATATTTTTAATTTGGCTCAAAAAGCAAGACAAAACTATATGCTCTACACATGAAGCACACATAAAATAAGGTGAATAAAAAAGTCTAAAATGAAGGGAAGAACAAAAATTTAAGGCCAATAGAAACAATAAATTATTAGGAAAAGTGATCTGATATCAACCAAGCTAGAATTCAAGCCTAAAATCATGAAATGTTACAAAAAGGCTATTAATCCACATTCACCAAGATAGATTGCATTATGAGACGTAAAATACATGTTAATATTATAAGAGAATGCAAATCATACAAAGTATGACTTCATACCACAATGGAATTAAGCTGGAAATCAGTAACAAAAGACAGCTGAAAAATCCCCTGATGTTTGAAACTTAGACAGCACAGAGGACATCTCAAGAGAAATTTAAACATATTTTGAAGTAATTATTCCGGGATACAAGATCAATATTTAAAAGTAAATGATTTTCTTATGTATCATCCATAAATAATTGAAATTTGAAATTTTAAAATAATACCATTTACCATAACACAGAAAGAAAGGAAGAAAGGGAAAAGAAAAGAAATGTTTAGTTATAAGTCTAGCAAAATATGTAAAGGTGGAAAACTACAAACACTAATGAAAGAAATTTGAAAAACTTAAATAAATGGAGAGATTTTTCGTGTTAATGGAGTGGAAGTCTCAGTATTGTCAGGGTGTCAGTTTCCCCCAGCTTTCTCTATAGAGTCAAGGAAATTTCAATCAAAACCCCAGCAATGTATTTCATAGATATCAACAAACTAATTCTCAAGTTTATGTGGAAATACAAAAGACCTATAATAGCCTACGTAATATTGAAGAAAGGTAACAAATTAGATGACTCACATTACTCAATTTCAAGACTTACTATAAAACTACAGTAATCAAGGCAGGATGGTAGTGGCAAAAAATGGATATTAGAACAAAAGAATAGACCAATAGAACAGAATAGACAGCTTAAAACAAACCCATGCAAACAGAGTCAGCTGAGTTTTGTCACAAGATAATACAATGGAGAAAGGAAAGCCTTTTCAAAAAATGATACTGAAAAACTTGGGTGTCCATATGTGAAAAAGTGACCCTACACAGAGACCTTATATCTTTCATAAATATTAGCTCAAAATGGATCATAGACCTAAGCATGAAGTAGAAAGCCATAAAAATTCTAGAAGGAAAAAGGAGAAAATCTAAGTGACATTCGGTTTGTTCACGAGTTTTTAGATACAACAGCAACAGCACAATTCATGAAAGAAAAAAATTGATATGTTCAACGCATTGAAATTTAAAACTTCTGCTCCTTGAAAGACAAAGTGAAGAGAATGAAAAGATATCAGTATAAACTTCTGTTTTAGCTCAGTTTAGATACTGATGGGGTGACATATAGAAATATATAGATATGTATATATATATACGCGCACACACACACGTATATAGGGAAAGTCAGCCAGCACACATACGTCCTTGTTCTGGCAGTTGAGAAGCCCCAAAGCAAAGACATTCCATTCCAGTAGCAACAACCATACCAAGCTCCAGATCTTGGTTTTCTAATACCATTCTCAGGAAGGACAAAAAAAAAAAAAAAAGAGCCAGGGCTTCTTGGAGAATTGGCTGGGTTTAGGTCTGGCACAGGAAATATACAAAATGAGCCTGGAGTATCTTGTAGTGCAAGAAAGTAAAAAAAATACTGTAAGAAACAACAACATAAGAACCCCAAATACAATGATGGAGATGTTAAGGAGAAAGAAATCTAATGGCTAGATCTGGAAAAATTTAAGCAACAAAATAAACCAGTGTTATAATCCAGAATACATCTCTGAACCTACAGCAGTATAAATCAATGACTGAAGAAAGAAAGAGGAAAAAGACACAAATCTTCCACATAGAAGAATTCCAAATAATTTATACAGAGCAGGGGGAGTATAAGCCCTTACTCCTTAAATATCAGCTGTGTATAGTGATTTCGTTCCAGAGAGCACACTGTGAAGATTGGGCCGAGGGTGGTTAACCCAGTGAAGAAACCCAACCAACGCCCACAGCCAGCTCATCTACATCAACAGTGGTAAACCATGTTGGTAGTTTGAGGTCTTCCTTCCATATCCCCAGTCTAATCATGAGAAAAACAACAAAAACATCCCATTTAAAAAACATTCTATAAGCAGTACCAAAAATACACTACTGGGACCTGATCAAACCAAAATTCTTATAATTATAAAAGTGATACGAAATATGATTTATGTATTTTTAATTTTAAACAGATATTTCCTTATTACTTTAGTATTTTTACAGCTTCCTTTGTCCACTTAACATTATATTGATAAGATTCATCTCGGTTGATACCTACAGTTTTATTTATTCTTTTTATTTGCTGTATCATTAAATAAGTGTACACCTGAAAAATTCTCTTTCTCTATGTTTGAACATTTAGGTCAGTCCTTATTTTCTGCTCTTTCAAATCATTGCTTTTAGATCATCTTGTACACATATTTGAAAGCTTTTCTAGGGTGGAGCTCCCCAAATTCTCAGTAGATGTAGCGTACCACATTAAAGATGGGCTCTGTTTGAGTGTCAGTTTGGGTCCTCCAAGGTGAGATTAGATGTGAAGGAAATGTATTATATTTTGGAAAGTTGCTCTGAAGGATCAAGTGGGAAGGAGTAGGATGTGGCAGGGAGGGTCTTGTGATGTCACTGCAAGTTTGACACCTGTAGAAGAAGAGAGGAAAGGGCGGGTTGAACAGGAAGTCTCAGACTCCAGCACAATTCTGAGAAAATACCTCCTGTTGATGGAGACTCCTCCACCCAAGGTGATTGGTTTGGAGGGCTCCAGTGTCAGGTAGGAATGGGCTGGCTCTAGCACTCTGTGCTATGCTCAGGTATGGGCTGGGGGCAGCTAGGAAAATTTTGACTTCCAAAGGCGATAGCTAGGACTGATGGTTAACTGCCAGCATAGTTTTCTTCAAGGAGATCTTAGCTTCTGTGGTCACTACTGATAATGATTGCCTTGGCCCATAGTGGCTGAGAAGGACCTGAAGCAGCCAGAGATCCGACCAACTGTCAGGTCCAGACCTCTAAGAACTGTGGCAGTGTTATTCGGAGTGTACCATTCCTGCAAGAATCAATTCCTCTCTCCTCTTGGATAGAATCCCTGGGGATTTCTTTCTCCCTTTTGAGGCAGGCCATGTAGTGAACAATTTTTTTTTGTTCTATTTTGTCATACATTTCTATGTAACTTAACAGAAATGGGTTTATGTTTCCTTAATCCTCTATGTTATCAGAATTAGAAAGACTTTATTTTTTTCATCTATAAAAAGAGAGACCAGAATCAATGATCTGGGTCACTTTCTGATTTATTAATCTGGTTCTATTTTTCTTCTAAAAAGTCTCAAAACAAGTGGGCAGAACAACAGTGTTCTGTGGAGTGATAGAGTCATAGACAGCCTTAGAGAAAAGCTGGAAATACAGGTTTTGAAAAAAGCTGGGGACATTGTGAACTGACAGGTCATCTATATTTCATCAAGTAGGAGTATCACCTAGTGATGTCTCTGAGGATAGGGTTCATGGCTTATTCATCTTGTGTAACTGGCCCTAAATATATACTTAATGTAATTGAGGCATAAGAACATGAGAAATAAGATGTATTAAATTGAACTTCCTTGAAAGAAGAACCAGCGTTCCTGTTCATCAGAGAGGGGTGGTTTAGTTCTATATTTAAATTCATGTATTACATTTTAATTGTGTAGGTAAGATGGGTAGAATTTAGATTATATGCAGTTTATCTTTATATGCAAATATATAAATTGGGTAGATAATTAAGGTTTACAGTGACAGAAAAGAAGACAAAAATTGGACCAGGATTTTGGGGCAAGATGATCTTAACTTTATTTTGGGATGGATAGTGCAATAGAATTCTTCTGACAAGGATATTGAAATGTAGACAAATTATTATTATTATTATTATTATTATTATTTTGGAAAAAAGCTGTGATAGAATGCTCAAGCTGTCTATAATGAAAATAACATTATGGGTCTTTCTATATATGGTTACTCAAGTCATTTTCTGACAATAGCCAATAACATTATAGGAAAGGAGACAAATGATCCCAGATTGGCCAAGTCTTAGATATATAATTTGCAAAGTTCACCATCTCACTCAATCACATGCCACGCAGGCACATTTGGACTGTCTTTATGACCAGAGTAGCCCTTTATTCAACAGGTATGTTTTAAAAACTGCTTTTCCTTTATTCAACAGAGTCACAAAGGCTTTTCCATCAGTAGGTGTGTTGAACAGAGAACTGATCTCAGTGAGCCCCATTTTCTCATTTAGTAACTGTACCTCTGGTGTTAATGTCAGTATAAGTCTGGTGCTTATAACCAAAGCAAGAGGAGGCCTCTGTTTCGTGTGTTTGCATGAATTGGAGTCTGGTGATTTAGGGTTATGAGATTTCCTACTCTTCCCTAGCATTTATGAATTCAACTTCCATTTTCAGATTTCCAAAGGCCACTTGAGGGTTTAAGTAATGCCTTTAATTATAACTTAAAGTATAGGCAATTGCATTTCATGAAGCTAACAATTATCCCGAGTATATTATTAGAGAGTAAGTTATTGAAGTCTGCATAGTTTGTAAAAGACCCTTCAAAATAACTGGGGGAGAAAAGAGATAAACTAGATTGGAACAATGACGCTTGAAAACAATTCTATTATGTCTATAGTGCATGATAGCGAGTCCTAATTTCCAGGCGTTGGGATTCTTTGTAAAAACTCCTATAGTCACTCTTGCCTGCCTTTATATAGAACTAGAGATATTGGTGATGTTTTTATTAACTTTTAAAATATAAACACTGAGTGCTAATGTGGCAGTTTGCTTTGCAGACTTTACTTTATGTAATTCTTAAAATTTCCCTATGACATAGGCAGTAATGCTCCCTTGAGAGTGGATGCTAAGAGGAGATAAGCAATTTGCCCCAAATCATGTACATAGTTTTGAAGTAACAATGCTGAATTGCATTCCAGATCTTCTGCTCTAGAATCTAAATTAAAAAGCCCATTATGTGATCAAGTGACTAGAACAGGAGAGCAATTTTTCAGTGTTGAGGCACATTTTAGGCAATTTTATTTTTATTTATTTATTGTTATTTTTTACAAATTTCTTTTCATTTCAGAATATTATGGGGCTGCAAATGTTTGGTTACATAAATTGTTTTAGCATGGTCTGCATCCGTGGAAACAACACTCAGCAGAATCAAGCAGGGGGAAGGCCGGGAGGGGATGGGGAAATTCATACCTAATGGGTACAATGCACACCCATCCCTGGGGGATGGGTACACTTACAACTTTAGGCAATTTTAAAAATGTAAGTACAATACGCATAAGAACGACACTGGAAAATAAATACCTTAATTTATGAATCAATATCAACTCTTTTTTTTTTTTTAACCAGGCTGGCCCATTTTTTCCTAGTCATATTCACGTGTCCCTGTAACCTAGGATGGTGACAATCTGGGATGAAGGAGGGATGTATTTGCAGTCAGGCATGGTTTGAAATCCAACCTTCATTTGTTAGCTGTATATCCTTGGGCAAGCTCTTTGATTTACTTATTTGTAGGATGATAAAAAAAATAGAAATACAACAAGTTTTTTTAGGAATAAATGAATGAGATAGTATCTTTAAAGGGTCTGCGATTCCAGGCACTGAATAAATGTGGCCATGATATTTACAGTATTGCCAAACAGGGCATTATTTCAACTTAGAACATCCCAGTCCTTTTCAGGGTAGATAGTTTAAAAATACATCATGGTAGGTGTGTGATAAGTTAAGTGACCTAAATAGGCTACATTTCCTGGATTGTCTTACTTTCTTTTTTTTTTTCAAAGACAGTCTCACTCTGTCACCCAGGCTGGAGTGCAGTGGTGGGTTCTCAGAATTCCCAGACTCAAGCTATCCTGCTTTGGCCACCCAAAGTGCTGGGACTGTAGGCATGAACCACCACTCCTAGTCAACTTCCTGGATTTTCTATATAATTTTGTTTAAAATTTTAGGGATGGAAATTTCATAGCCCTCTTAAAGAGTTTTTATACTTTGATGGCCTGGACATATCCTTTGAATCTAATGTACACAGTAGCTTTTGAGTAAAAGTGGAAGCATATTTTCCAAACTAAAATATTTTCATAGGTCAAACAACCTTTCTATTAAGAGTGTGATTGCCCGAGATGTGGTCTGGTTGCCTTGCCATGGCTTTTCTGAATGGAATAGTGTGAAAACCGTGCTGAGGTGTCTTAAATAATGGCCTGTTTTTGTTTCCTCCACAATAAAGATCTGCAGTGCACACTTGTGGAGGTGGTAGTTGTAATGCGCCTTCTTTCATCAGGTAGCGGAGCTGCAGACGTGTGGGTGTGCGGGAACGAGAAGCTCTGTGGGCTCTCTGTCCTCCCTCCCCGCCCCCTCTGTCTTCTCTCTGCTCCCTCAATCTCGTCTTCCTTCCCTGCCTCTTTTTACCTGGGCTCCTTCATATCTCTCGCATTCCAGGTATCTGTGACACAGACCCGAGAACACCTCAGTATTCTAGGCAACTGGGCAGAGTTCAGGTGGGCAGAAGGAAACAGGCACCTTTTTTATCTGTAGTGCTCCCTTAAAAATGTATAAAAAAAGCATATGTTACTTCAGAGATTACATCTATTACAATGCCCATGTCACAGTTCACATCAGCTAGCATTTACTGGGCACTTACTAGGTGCTGGGCATGGCATCCTTTGCATAATTTCACATATTTCTTATTACAACCTTGCTGTGTATGAATTGAATGGTGTCCCTTTAAATTGATATGTTTCAGCCCTCTCCTCCCCACCCCCAACAGTAATAGGGCATTTACAGAAGTAATTAAGGTTAAATGAGGTTACCGGGGAAGGTACTCGATCAAACAGGATTCGTGTTCTTTAGAGAAGAGGCACAGAGGGCTTGCTCTTCCTCCACCCTGGGAGGACACGGGGAGAAGAAGGCCTTCTGCAAGCCAGCCAGAGAGCCCTCAGAGAGTAACTGATCCTGCCAGACCTGACTTTGGACTGCCAGCCTCCAGAATTGTGAGAAAATAAACTTCGGTTGTTTAAACCACCCAGTCTGTGGTTATTTTGTTGTGACAGCCTAAGCTGCCTCATACCAGCCTTAATTGGGTCCCTGTTTTATAAATTAGAAAACTGAGGCTTACGTTACCAAGTTAAACAATTCTGATCGCCCTCTTACACTGTTTTTTAACCCTCTTTGTCTTTTCTAGCTCAAGGTGAGATGTAGGGGGCTGTTTTGTTATTTTTTTTCTAAAGCCACAAGTTTGCTTCCATTTCCCCCCTCTTATTTTTCTAGTCTTTACTAAGAATGAGTCTCTCTCAGTACTCAGCACTCTTGACTTTCTGATTTCTTTCAAAATCTCGTCCCCCAGCCCCGTGTAAGCATTTTGTTACTGCCTTGCGGTCTCTTTCATCTCTTTAAAATGTTTTCTGAAGATTATTTCCTCTCTCAGGCTTGGAGGCTCTCTCTCACTGACCAAGCACATCTTTCTCCGTCTCTATTAAATGTTTTCTTGTGTTCCACTTGGATATAATCTCCTAAAAGACTTCAGGGGTTTTTGTTATTGTTGCTTTTGTAACTTTGGTAAAAAGTTCTCAGTAATCAGAAGACAGGGAGTAAGGAGAAAAATAGGTAGATAATTTGTCATTTCCTAAGTCAAGATTTAGCGATTTAATCTTCACTTACTATCCAGTTTCTAAAGAATTTAAAGATGATTTATTTTGTCTTATTTTAAAAAAACATTCTACCCGTTTCTCTGCTATTTTAATTATGAAGTATTTCTTTCAAATTTCCAATTCTCTACCTCTGGGGGTTTAAATGTTCCCATAGCTTATTAAACTGCCAATATCAAGACATCCAGTAATGAATGACAGACACATTTTTAGTCTTGAATCCCCAGGGACGTCCTATTGTTTACATTATGTATCTCACGTAAGGGGAAAGTAAAGATATTCCCCATAGATCTTCCATTTTACGAATTTTGTGAGTCATCCTTTCTTTCCTGTTCCTTACCTAAACCTGTAATAAATCATCAGGTCTAAGAGATACAACTTCTTAAACACTGAATTGCATGCAATTGGTCTTCTTGTCTCCAGTCCCCTGCTGTTATCTTATTGCTAACTTGCTGCCCTCTTCTTGGATATAACCCTCCTGTGACTTCTCCTTGAGTAGAGGATAACAAACACGGTATACACAGCAGGGCACACACAGCACTGCAGGCCTTAGTTATTATCTACACATTACTTCTTAATCTTATCAGCTGTCCTTTCTCCAGCCTGATCCTGTGCCTGGAAATTTTAAATGACTGATCCGTTCTACATGCATTGCTAACTGGTAGACCCTCTGCCAGTCACTGGGGGTGGGTGGCGGGTACAATGATGGTCAAGATAATAGTCTTGTATTCTTGGAATGTTTAATCTACAGGAAATATAGATCAGTCCACCATAGGTTACACCAGAGTGTATTAAGCTCTACACTAGGGAAGTCACAGTGTGCTATTGGGGAATGTGGAATTCATACCTAGGGCAGACTTGGAGAGGTCAAAGAAGACATGTTAGATCCAAGTTAAGACCTGAAGATTGAGAAATGCTATTCAGGTCCCACCAGTGCTTCAGAGTGGAGAACAAGTGGAGCAACTGCTTCAGACAGAGAACATACCATTTGCAAAGGTGAGAAAGAGCATGTAATTCATATTCAGAGAACAGTGAGTAGTTCATTGTGGCTAGAGCAGGAGTGGCTGAGCAAGCTGTGTTGGGAGATGAAACTTTGGGAGATACATTTCTTTAGCAATCAGGGCCTTTATGCTGTTTCTCATGCTGTTCCCTCTACTTGAAATGTCCTTTCCTTTCCTATCCACCTGGCAGCCTTGCACGTACTCTTGGACTTAGCTTAACCTTCACCTTCTCTGTAGAGTTTTCTTAATCTTGCTTAGGGAATACAATTTTTTTAAAATTTTTTTATTTTTGGGGATTCATTGAGGGTACAAGAAACCAGGTTACACTGATTGCATTTGTTAGGTAAAGTCCCTCTTACAATCATGTTTTGCCCCCAAAAGGTGTGGCACACACCAAGACCCCACCCCCACCCCTGCCCTTTTTATAGCA
>CAUYRH010009839.1:0-24936 GCA_963574655.1 Perodicticus potto | reverse complement strand
GCTGGAACATGTTCTCCTTAGCAAAGTATCTCTAGAATGGAAGAAAAAGTATCCAATGTATACACCCCTAATATGAAGCAAATTTATATCTTTCAAGCGAAGGCTACAACCCATTTATTGCACAATAAGATGGGGAAAGGGGAAAGGGAGGGAAGGGGAGGGAGAGGGTGGGGGGAGAGAGGATAAAGGGTGAGATCACACTTGTGGTGCTTATTAGAAGGGTCAGGAGAAAACTTCTAAATACGGATCAAAAATGTTTTCACATAGTAAATGAGAAAATATGAATGTTATATCAATCAGGTTAATAAAAATATCTCCGATTGTATGTGAAGCCCGCACACTGTACCCCATGACTGAATTGTTGTACACAGGTATGACTCAATAAAAATAAAATGTGGAAATAGCCTAAATGCCCACCAACCCAGGAATGGATTAACAAGTTGTGGTATATGTATACCAGGGAATATTATTCAGCCACTAAAAAAGATGGAGACTACATTTTTTGTATTAACTTGGATGAAGGTGGAACACAATCTTCTTAGCAAGCATCACAAGAATGGAGAAGCAAGAATCCTATGTACTTTATTCTAATATGAAGGCAGTAGATGAGCTAATTCAAGGTGGGGAGGAGGGAGCACGAGCAAGTGGGGAGAGGGGAAGAGGAAGGCAGATGGTGGGTCACTGTGTATGGCACATTTCTTGGGTGTAGGACAATTATAAGAGGGACTTTATATAACAAATGCAATCAGTGTATCCTAATTCTTTGTACCCTTAATGAATCCCAAGCAATAAAAAAAAATAGTTAACAAAATAATAATTATCAAGAAAAAAAGATGAATGTCACCTTATGATGACTCCCCAATTTTATTAGTTGTACTTTTAGGAAGACAAATGAAAATCTTTCTTTTTATCATGTGTGTTTAAAAATTTCTCCTCCATGAAATACCAGGCTGAGGTTTATGTTTTACTCATAGTTGAAACTATAATCATGAAGTTAGAGATTACTTGTATAGTTGCCTAAAGTTTGTAAGTTATGTTAATGTATGAGTTTTCTTCCTGTGGTCAGGGGGAAGGAAGATCTGACTCAACCATACATCCTCCTTCAATTCTGAAATATCTTTGTAATCATAACATTCTATTTTGAAGGTTATTTTTAACATTAGGAAAAATATTAATATTTAATGAAAACAGTTATTAGAATTGATTTATATAGTTCTATCCAAGATACAATAAATAACTAGGTCATTGTTGAATACATAGTGTTAGATGGTATTAGCAAAGGGTAAATCTAAAGAATTTATTACACATTTAATTTATTTCCAGCATCTCTGTATCCAAGTGCCTTCCTAAGTATTTAAGCTGTGCAATGATCTTTATGCCCATGGATTCCTGATATAGTTCAGGTCATTTTCTTTTATGTATATATATATGTTCTATGATTCATTTATTCTTATCTGTGCCCAGATCATTTGTTGATCCATCCAGTAGGATTTTTATTTTGCTGACTTTGGTTCTTATTTCTAGTATTTCTGTTTAGTTGTGTTTTAAATCTCCTTGTCTTGTTTTTGCATCACAAATTATGTAATTTCTTTTATTTCATTGAAAACAGTCTTAGGTTGCTTTTTAGTTGTAATGCTTAGGTCACGAATTAATGTTTTTTTGCATCATCTGATTCTTTTCTGTTGTGGTCATTCCCTACTATATGCCTTGACCAATGGACTCAACATTCAGGGAGATTCAGTTTCCTCAAAGTGGACCTTCCTTGTACTTTCCTGACTTCATCCTTGCCTTCCTCTCTACTTCCAGAAGTGCCTGCTGACACTGATTTCTGAAATACTATACTGCAGAACTACACTCTTCTATTTCCATTTCATCCATACAATTGTATTTAGGAAAGAGCCACATTTAAAAGGCTCAATTGAGAATATTTTAAAAGACGAATATAAAGAACATTAACTATGACCATCGGGATGGCTGACTGCTTTGACGTTCATACATTTGCTAAGTACACATGCACGCTCACATAGCAGTCACTGGAGACACAAGGCTGAGCAGGGCTTATCTACTTGAGGAGATTGACAAATGAACAACTATTACACACTCTGATAAATAGTTTTATAGAATTATGACAAAATGTTCTGGAAGAACAGGTGATAATCATGATAGCAGCTGTTTATGAATACAGTATTTACTTTGTGCCAGGAACCATGCTAAAGATTTAATTTTAGTAGTCACCCTGAGAGACAGCTGACAGCACAAGACACATATTACTATTCTCATTTTATAAATGAGGGAACAGAGCTCATCTGTTGCACAAGAGCTATACCCCTACCTACAAAGTGGCAGGACTGGTTTGTTTGAGCATCCCTCTCTTGCTCTAACCATTCTTTACAATGAGAAACCAAAGCGGGTGCGGTTGGTACTTCATATAGGAGATGGCAACTGAGCTGGATGAGTAGATATGTGTACTGTGTATCAGTCAGTGGGGGATATCCTTGGAAGAGAGGTGGTAGGAGCATGTGGACGGTCTGGGAAAGGGAGCAGCTTGCTGTGATGGGGCCATAGGCAACATGAAGCCTGGGGGAGGAGAGTGAAAGATGAGTCTGAAAAGGTGAGATCTGCCAGAACACAGCCTATTACTACACTGGGCCTGCATGGCCTGCAGCAGCGCTTCACTGGGATTCAAGAGGAGAAAAGGAGTTGGAGTAAGTTACACTATTGATGCATATTCAAATAAGAATAATGTCAAGTTAATATATTGGCATTGTGCATGAATCTTCTGCTGCCATTTACCTTGTGGGAAGTTTTCATGTACCATATTGCTGCCGTCAAATGCAGGCTGTGTCTGGTGTCCTGACGTGGTGTTTTCCCTGCAAACACTGACTGCTCGCTGCACTGTCCTTCCCTCACTGCAAAGCATCTGTTTCAGTTTATTACTGAACTCCACCTCAGAACTTTCAAGCAGCAACCTCTTTTTCATGGTCCGTTGTGGTTGACCTGAAACACCTGTGTTCTGAAGCGTCTATTATATGCTCTAGATTCTGCTTAGAGTAGTGTTTTTCAACCTTTTCTATCACGCGGCACACTTGAGCCTATAATTAAACTTCCATGGCACACTTAAATTATGTTGATTAAAAAAAGAGTAGAAAAAAGAATATACTTGGAACTTCTTTAAAAAATAATTTAATTAATGGTATTTAAAAGGTTTTTCAGCATACCTAAGGTCATCTCAGGGCACACTAGTTGAAAATCACTGATTTAGAGACTTTAGGCAACTGGGTTAAAACCATTATTATCACCATAATCATTTGTGGCAACATTCAGAGTAGTGCCGGTGGTCTATGGTGTTTCATCACTTTGTTGGCATATGCAGATAGGTAGAAACCCCTCAAAATGTACTTCACTCAGGTGACATGCTGCATACAAGGGTTTGTTTTTTTCTCAAAATCACAGTGACAGTTTTTCCTATTTGTATGACAATGTTTTGAGGCATTTTCCTGTATTCATAAAGAGATTCCTCTATTTCACTAAAGTATATTTTAGAAAAAGTCAAGATGAACAAAGAGTTCTTATTTTCTTGTGGCCCTTTGCTGATATAGATATTTCCCTCTCAGGTATGTGTGCACAGGGATTAAACAGAGGCCAGAGAGCACGTTTGAAATCCCAGTTAAAGTATTTTATACCTTACATGGATTTGGTTGAATTTGTGTTCATGAATTGTGCAGACTGTCAGCTGTTTCTTTTATTTCAACATGGGGTAATCATTAAATTCTTGTATTTATTTCCATTTTGTCAATTAGCTTAAGTTGTTAGTGCAAATTTATATGTCCTGGTTCTTCTAAGTCCTTGCCAATTACTTTGGAACATTGAACACTTAACTACGCTTGCTCTGGGGTAGTAGCAATGAAACAGTAATTAACCAAGTTGCTTCTTTTTCTTAAAAGCTAGAGAATGGAATTATACTCTGATAAACTGAAAGCAACATAATGGTAACTCTTGCTAACGAGTTTTCTTCTTATAGTTAACATGTAATTTTTTACATGACTTAAACACACAGAAATGAAAACAAAGCGAATTATGGCTTGTCAGATATAATAAAATGCTAACAGTTCAAATCTGGGTTGGCTCAGCCATGCTCTAGAATTTATATGACGTTTTAAATGAATCATAAAATAGTAATCAAGCCGAAATCTTGATCAAATCCAAGTAATCTGATTCAGTTCTGCTATAGCTATGAAGCAAATAGAATTTACTTTTCTAATTATATTTTTAAAAATCTTTTCAAATTCTGTTTATGGTTCTTGAAGAACAGCTTTAGAAAGAATGTTCAAAAAATGTTTCAAAATTAATTTCTTTCATCATTTCCAACATTTTGATCATTTTCCTATGAAGAAAAGCAAAATGAGGAATAAATTGTAGTCTCAGTAGTTAAACTGAACTTCAGAGACACTTAAGAGCAATCAATAGATTAGGAACATTTTCTAAGTCTCTATTAATGCATCTAGATAAGGATGCTAAGGATAGTAAAGAATGGAAAAATATGTATGTGTGTGTATTGTGTACATGTATATGTACTGTGTATATGAATATATAGTGTGAATATTGTGTGCATATGTATTGTATATATAGACAGTGTATTGTGTATATATATTTTGTGCCTATGAACTTATAGCATGTTGTATATAGTGTATATATGAATATATAGAGTGTGTTTGTTGTATATATAGTGTATATGAATATATATGGTGTGCATGTATGGTGTATACACATATGTGTAGTACCTATATGTGTGCCTGTGTGTATGTATATTATACATTTTTCTAACCCATTGTGATTTGATAAGCTGTTTAGAATGGCTCTAGTACCTTAGAAGCATGGAATCCAGGATTATATGAGAGGATCTTTTGTGTTGTGTGACTTTCAGATTTTTGGTTTTGGGCACAGACTGAGATGGATATGGGGGCATCAGAGTTGGGAGTTGAAAGCAATACAGAGGGAGAGGAACAACTCCAGCTACATGAAGACTCACTGTATTTATTAAGAAGCAACTCCTCCTCCTTCATTTCTTAAAAGTCTTTAACTCCGTTTACTGGGAAGACCTTTTTTTTAAATATAAAAAGTCAATATCTTGTTAATTTTATTATGTAAATTGAAATATTTTTAGAATGTTTTACAGGGGCACTTTTTTCTAAAAATTATCTGTGTTTCATAAAATCAGAGATTTTTGTGGGTATTTTATTTAGCAAAGTTGTCCTCTTAGTTCGACACCATTCATTCTTCAGTGGGAAGTAAAGTCCATTGCTGATATTTCCTTGATTTCCTTGGTTGTAACATCCTTTCTTTTAGATTCTTGGTCTCTGGGCAATGGGAATTTTGCAATTGGATGGGGAAAAGTAGCTTGTGTAGATTTCCATATCCTCAAGGAAGTTCATTTCATTCATTTCTTTGTGAACCTCTCCAAGTGGTTTATAGTTTACTTTTCTCTCCTTTAGGACTCAAGCGTCTGTTTTCTATAAAGTTATTAAATTTCTGAAAATAAAACTTGGTATAGCTATTTTTATTTAGATGTGTTCATACTAGATGGAAAGATTTTAACTTTATTCATATCGAACTAAGATATTTATGAATGGTTTTCATGAGAAGGTTAATGGTTCATTTGAACATCCGTTTCTTTGTTTTTCTTTAGGGATTTTCAGTGTTCCCCCAAACTTTGAATGTATCTGAAAAAAAATCACTCTCTTGCTCCATCTTAATATAGTGTAGAATGAAATGTATCATTGGGTACTCATTTCTAAAAGAATTCTCAGTCTCAGCATAGCCAAAACTGAGCTCTTGATCTCCAAATCCCAGGCCATATACCCTATTACCCTTCCCTCTGGAGATCTGATATTCTCTCAATCTTTCCAGTATCAATTGATGGCCACGCCATCCTTCCAGCAAACCCACACCACTTTGGTTAACCTATCCTGTTCCACCTTATCCTTACCTTACTCTCTCCTTTTCCTTTTCCCCTCTGCACTTACCATCTAACACACTAATGGATATTGTCTGTTGTCTATCTTTCCAAACTAGAGTGTTTAAGATTTTTAAAGGCACAAGCACAAGGATCTTTGACCCAAAGGCCTAAAATAGTGCTTCGGTGGGGTACACCCAATAAACATTGTGAATAAATAATGTAATAAACTATGAAAAAATTCCCTAGGAGATTTTTGAGCTGATTATTTGTATTGTCTAGAAGTGGATAAAAGTATCCAATATTGAAAAATCCCTTGTGGATAGAAGTATCCAATATTGAAGAATCCCTTGCTGACCATCCAATTTAGAATTGTCCTAGATTTGCTAAGATTTGACTTTCAAAGTAAGAATGAGCTATGTTAGGTTGGTTTCTAGAGACATCCTGCAGGTTAAATAAATTATAAGGACTAAAAGAATACTCTCTGATTTTATTGATATCTAATTTTTGATACAATTTTTACATGAAATACTTTGAGAAGGGGAGCATGTAGATAAAGACATTCACTATGATCTAAAAATCTAGTTGACATTTTGCTGTTGTTCTTCGAATTCAGTATGGTTGCCTTATTCAAAGAACTCAGCTCTTATCCTGACAATACTCAGTAAATTTGAATGATTTCATTTTTTTGATTAAACTCACTCACCCCAGCTACAGAAATTAGGGTTATACAGTTGTATACTTATTTCTGGCTCTAAGCCAAGAAAATAAATTTAATTGGTTTTCCTAGAACATGGACAAAATGTGATAGTAAAAAGTTCATATTTTCTTTTCAGATAATTAAGGCACAAGTCTATTATTCTTTGTAAGACAAATTGTATGATAATTTGTGGGATGTGAAGTTGAATTTTTATAGTGAAAATAATTATTACTCATTTTTTCCCAAAAGGACTGACTTTTATTGTAGGTCCTTGGTTAAAATAATCTGAACATCAGATATACCGTTTTGTGTAATATCACTTCATTTTTGGGGGGCTTTATTTTATAGGACCAGCCCTTAAATTTATATGATGATCTATTTCCAATTGGCATACAGAAATATTTAGGGTTCTAGAAGTCAAGGGACATAGGTAAAATATTAAACAACATATAATTATACTTCTATAATCTGAGATGAATCATCATGTATTCATATCAGTTCACAACTAGAAAGAACCTAAAGACCCATTAGTCCAAAAAATTAATTTTATATTCATCAGAACTTTGAGTATGAGACATTTAGTGATTTTCCTGAAGATTCCCCATCACACAGCTGGTTAATGGGAAAGCTGGAATGTGCCCAGGAACGAAGACCAAGAGGGCAGAATTTTACCCATATAGTATGTAGTTTACCTTATATATTTCGTTCTTTCTTAATCTCAGTTTAATTTTATTATTAGTATTGTCATTGGAATATACATTTTGCCATGTTTAAAATATCATTGTTATTTTCAATGCTTAGGGGAAAAAAAGCACATTAAAAAAAATTTTGTAAATATTCGTCCTTTCTTTTTCTGATTCCTTTTCTAAAAAGAGTTCTTATCTGAATATATTTACTTGCTATTCATATATTCAAAACCAAACCTTTCAAGAATTAGAGCTATGTAACAGCTTGTTGTATTTTTTTTCCACTTGTGGTATTTTTCCCCTCAATTAAATTTCTCTGTTCATCTATGGTAGTTACATTTGACTTACCTGGTCAGTCGTTGCCTCTGGATAGTGACTGCACGGCTGAAGGACGATAGAGGCTTATGCTGTATTTAGGTGCTCTGATTGTTTTCATTTTAACTTTCTAGAAGCTGAATTTTGAGCTAAAGGATCTCATTCCCTTGGACTCTGACCTTCTACTTTAATGTGGCCAAGGAGGACATTCTCAATTATGGAGAAATAATTCCCACGAGGAAGCAGTTTATATCAAGAGCTTTCATATCTCAAATACCACTGGTAGCATTTAGCAGTGCTGATCAATTTGGATAAATTTGGATGAGAAAACAGATTGTAAATAATTATGGGAAATGGACTCTGCAGACTGATGGAAGGAGGGAAAATTGAGCAACGGAGAAAGGAAGCAATATTCTGGATAGGACAGGAGTTAGTATACCCTGGAGTTGTGGTAGAGACAGAGAAAATGTACTAATGTGCTAAAGTATCCTGCTCCCTCTGGAAAGGAGTGTGATTTGGGATAAAATAACCTTGGGTGGAGCTCAAGTGGCAGTAAAGCCCGTCATCTCAGGAGTACCTGGTTGTCAGGTCCCGCGGTAATGGAGAGGAGAGGCAGCAGTTGATCCAGAATCAAGTCAAACCCGGTCCTGGGATGTGGTGAGTGCTAACTTACAAGGACGTACCTGAAGGAAAGAATTTCTTGTACCCAGAGTGGGTCTTGAGGAGGAGAGAAGATGCAGAGGAAACATGGGAAGCTATTCAGCTGGAGCAGAGAAGCAAAGACCTTAAGATCTGACAGTTCATCTCCAGGAGAGACATCACCCCCGCATTTGTGGAGATGTACACCAGGTTGTGTATGTCAGGTCACCCTGGGCTTTTCTGGGTCTAGATGTAGTGTATCCAGTTAATATTCGATATGTGTATTATGCGTATTAGCTGTTAACACATTGTCCATTGTCCATTCTCCCACTCGGCTCCCCTCTCCCTTGTTAGGTTCTGCTTGACAGGAGTGGCTGTACTACCTATTGTTTTACCCTGAATCGGGCCCCCACCCTCTAGCATTCATCAAAATCTAATATTCTGTATAATTCCTCTATACATTATGTTTATAAAATTTATTGCCTGTCTCCCCCTCCCAGAGGTAAGCATCACCAAGGCAAAGAATGTTGCCTTTTCGTTTTTGTTTCCCTAGTTCCTAGAACAGTGCCTGGGAGTTAGGAAGGGTTGGGTGACTAAAGGTCGCCTGAATCATTGGGTCCCTCTTTAAACATCTTGGTTAGTGGTCTATAACTGATAGTTATGTCATACTCCATCCCGTGCAGGTAGAGCTGCAAAGCCAGATATTTCAATGAGGATATTTCAATTTCCCTCTTGTTTCCTTCTGAGTTGGGATCAAGTACAACAGGCATTGTCCTGAAAGGAGACAGAGAACAATAATGAAGATGGGCTGACTGAGGACTTGGAAACAAAGTGCAATTAAGAGGGCTTTCTGCTCAAATCTATTCTAATTAAGAAAGGTTTCCATTTAATTAGAATTAAAAATTAAAAATTTTAATTCTAATTAAGACTTTCCCTCAGTGTCCAGCTCATAATTAAGAGACTTTGGTTCTAGTTCTGTTTCTGTCACTAATTTACCATGCGAGGGAGGACGTTGAGCTGATTCACCATCTTAGTTTTATTATCTGTGGGATGGGGATCATAATAGTTTGCCTTTTTTTGTTTTATCTCACAAAGCTTTACAAGACAACATTACATGAAACATATTACAAATAGTTTTAAAAGTTTAAGATGCTCAACATTTATAAACACATTATTATTATTAAAGCTTTTATTTTAAAATAGTTTCCCTAAGATACTATATTTTTATGTATAGGACAAGATTTGAAGGGCAGGATATATGAGGATACATCATTTGTTTAATATTATTTGCTTAACTTCCATATGAAACATTTCCTGGTTTAGAATATCGATGAGTTTTATAGAGTATGATTTTTTTTGTATGTTCTTCATTGAGAGAAGATATAAGTTACGTTGCTGGCATCAGAAAATGCAGATTGGCTATTCGTGGTCACTATCTTGGGCTGAGAAAATTCTGGATTCAAAGTGGGGATTGGGACGGAGGCTGTGTAGAAAGCCTGTGCAAGGCTGAGGTGGGTAGTGAGCGGGCGGTGAGGAATGACTTTGGCAGGAACCGGCCCATCAGGTGCATTGGCCATAAAACAAGGCTGTGAGGGACACAGTGTTCCTGATGACAGTGGTAAATCAGTTTCAAATAAAGTGAACTGTTTGCTTAAACTTTCCTGTGTTCTGTCAGACCTTTGGCGCTGAGAACCAACTCAATATAGAAATTAGCTCGCCCACAGGCTGCGGGGCAGAAAGACTCAAAGTACAGATTGTTGTATCAAAATTGTGTTTAGTAACACAAGGCTTCCATGAAACATTTGCCATGTTGCTTTTTCGAACTTTCCAGTTTGAACAGAATTGCCCCTTCTTCTATTCCTGCTCCATTACATTTGATCAATTACGTTCTTTCAACATAACGTTTGGAACAAAGTTCTTACCTGATGAAATACATATGTATTCAACTTCCTGACAAATCTATGCTCTTTGAATTTTCATTTTTTATTAAAATTATATAAAAAACTGTTCGGCATCCCAAGGAAGCATTGATTGTACTTATTCTCATGAATATTTCATGTTTTATTTTTATTTTTATGTGAACTCTTTTTATACTAGCTTTTCTTCAGTGAAGATTGTTTCAAATAAAGCTGTCTGATGTAGAGACGTGGTTGCCAGGGAGACAGGATCATGGTGGCTGATGTTACCAGGGAGGATACAGAGGTGAGTCTCTGATTATCGAAGAGAACCATTTTTCATTCTCCTTGAAAGCAAGTTTCTTTATACACACATGACAAGTTCACTAACTCTGTAGAAATAAGACTTCAGCAAGAAATATGAAATTTTAATATGTTTCTTCAGAGTGATACAAACCTAAAGACATGTCTTCAGGAAGAGTGAATAGGTTTATGACCAGCTGTCTCTTAATCTGTGGTGAAAATTCTTCTGGAAAAAATCAACATGGTGCAAATCTTTTGGTTTATAAACTCTCTAAAGGCCTTGGTCTGATCACTTGGGTAGGGTGAGGAATCTCTGTCTGATATTTCTTCACATTTGGTTATGGGAAGATCAGCAAACACATATTGAGATTTGCCATGTGCTAGGCATTTTACTGAGGGCTTTTCATGCCTTTTACAATTTAATCCCATAACCCTGATGTAAGGTATTATCATTTCAATGCTAGGAAATATTCTGGGCAGGGTAAGAGGAGGATTTTGAATCCTATTTACTGTCATTGAATTCTTTCTGTTAAAACAAGTCCTGTAATTCTATAGCTAATGAAAAATTGAATAAATTCATAAATGTTCATGAAATCGACCAAACATGTACTTTCTCTTTTAGTCTTACCAATACTTTTAGAAAAATCCCTAAACGATCAAGCTTAATGGAACAATTTAAGGAGTTTATTCTGCATTTTAAAAACAAAATTCCTAAACATTGCTTAGGTTTACCTTTGGAAAGCTAATGTTTCTTATTGTTTGAGCTCCATGTAGATTTTATTTAAGCCCATACAATTTAACTTAGGTATTTTGCTACAGTGAGTAATACTGCCATGATATTTTCTATACAATGCAATGGAGATATTAGCAGATTGTAAAATAAAAGCATTTTCAGTAGGAATGCCCCTTCAGTATTTGGAATAGGCAAATAATCAATTCTTTCAACCATTCTTTGACCTTCAATTTTAGACATCATCAGTGTCCATTAACATAGAACAATTTACAGAAGTTCCAAGGTCAAAGCCAAAGGGCATCTGTAACTTCTGAGATTTTTGATGTCACTAGTATCTACTTATAGAATCTGAGCAAAGGTGTATGGCATTGACCAAGGCCCTTTAAGAAAATGTTGTTAATGATTTGGTTCCTTTGTGAAGAAGGCATGAATCAAGCTGAGGAATACCTTGGCACCCTGTTAGCATGAGAAGCCACGTCTTGTAGCGCAGAATATCTTCTAGAAAGCAAAAGTGGATTAAAAAAAGAGAAAGAAATGTTCTTGGAGAGCAAGGAATGTTCTTGGAGAACAAGTTGCATGACCTGAGTGATATTTATAGAGGCAATTATTATGTCTGGGTTTTCAAAAGTACTGGATAATTTTATGATCACCACTACGCACTAGTAGTCTGGGAAGTGGAGATATAAGAAAAAGATTATTTGATGTTTCTGAATATGAATTTACTACCCACAGGAAAAAGGACTGAGCAGTGCTTTTTCCTATGCTGTGTTTCTTTCTTTCTTTCTTTTTTTTTTTCTCAATCAGAAAAAACACAACAACTTAGATCCCCTCCTCTGAAATACTCCAAAATCACCTTTTTGCTGATTACTGTTAAGGGCCAGGACATTTGATTCGGTGAACTAGCTCAAGTATAGCAAATGCCACCCTACTTTAATAGAGGTTGCTTAGAAACATACTGTTTGGGATTATTATTACCTTAATGTTATCTACAAATTTAACATTGCCAATCTCTTATCTCTCAGAGGGCATGGGCAAACCTTTAAATGACTCCAATTTTAGAGATTGTGACACTGCGCATGAGGCATAAGTCTTTGCTACAGAGCTGAGCCTTGAGTCCAGACTGAGATAAGAGATTTATTTGGAAGACAAGACTTATTTCTTAAACTCCTGGGTGTTCATAAAACATGGCAATCACATAGTGCTGTGTGGGCTTTAAACACAGGAAGAGAGAGAAGATAGTTTTCCACAAACTTTGTGATTTTTATCTATTAACCAGATTTCTAGGAAAAACCTTATAAGCACTTGCAGTAAGATGCTGTGTCTATGCAAGTTGTTAAGGGCAACAGTGATGTTAAAATCGTCTATACTCTATAAGATCGTGTTGCTCATAAATGAGCCAGTTTGGCTGTTTTGAAGGATTTGATTGATCTACTTAGTCAAAATAGTCAAATTATTTGCTTAAATTATCTATGTTGATATATGAGTAGGTACAATTCAAGCATTTAGCAATTAGTAGGAAGTCTTGTACATGGTTTAATGGGGGCCTCCCATGGAGAACAGGATAGGACACATTCAGTTTGTTCCCAAGATATCTATTGAATCCTTGTTTTGTGTCAGACATTGCAGATGTGATTATGGATTAGCTATGAGAAAAAAATAATTCTACTATTAAAAAGAGAGTATTTACTAAACTCAACATTACTAGTGAGACAGATTATTCCACGCAAAGTAAGATTATTTTACCTTGGTTACCATGTTTGCATTCATTATCTACCTATTTTAGAAGATACAGAATACAGATCCATCAAGGCAAAAAAAAAATAATAATACAAACAAAAAATCTGCATATTTTTAGGTTTTTAATCACAAAAATTAAACTATTTTATGAACATTTAAAATATTCTTTTGTTCTTAAGACACAAATGATTATTGCTACATCTTTTCTTTTCTTTTTCTTTAATAGGAAGTAGCTACAATTGATTCAGTACTACTTTACCAGAATAAGTAAAAGTCTATTTGCCTTGCATGATATTAAATTAAATCTGAGAGATAAACAACTTAAATTTTAATGCTTCACATTCAAGAGTGCATTTGTGCTAATATTTAAACAACACAAAACATCTCTGTTTCAGACTCTGATGCAATGTTTTGGCCTTCTTTGGTTTTAGGCTTTTATTGAAAGCCCTAAACTTATTTCATCCTTCTCTTTTCCATAAAGGTGAGAGTTTTGGTCTAACCTTGCTCAACTGAAAAAAAAAAAAAGTGTGTGAATCTTGTTTCAGATTCATTTACTGAGTTATTTATTTGATCTGTTTAGATCAAAGCTTAATCATAAGGCAAATAATATAATGTGATGTTGCCTGTAATGTTCTTTCAGTATATTTGATGGAAGTTTAGATGGGACACAGCATCAAAAATGTGCCTACAAAGAAGTTTGGTTCATGTCTTTCCTCTCCTATTTGAATCACCGCCACTTCTCAAATCACTGGAAGTAAGCCACTCCCTCTTAGGTTTCTATATGAATATATAGTTATTTCTTTTTCACTTTTCATATATCAGATGAACCAGGGGAATGTGACTAGAATACATTTTCCTTTTAAAAAAACTTTTCTCTTGTATGTTGGTATATATTCTTACTGTACCATGTATTTCTTTATGGAGAGTTTTTAAATATGTATGTGTATATATATCAATAATTTATATTATATGTGTAATTCATATGAGATATATGTTATGGAGAGAGACAGACAGCATGTATGTGTATATAGATGCTCTTCGACTTATGAGATTATATCAGGTTAAATCCATCATAAATTGAAAATACCATAAGGAGAAAATGTATTTCATACACCGAACCTACCACACATCATGGCTGAGCCTAGCCTGCATTAAATACACTCAAAAACTTACATTAGCCTACTGCTGGGCAAAATCATCTTACATAAAACCTATTTCATAATAAAGTATTGGATAGCTCATTTGATTTGTTGAATACTATACTGAAAGTGAAAAACAGAATGGTTGTATAGGTACTTGAAATATGATTTTTACTGAATGCATGTGGGCTTTGTACCATAGTAAAGTAAAAAATCATTAAATTGAACCATCGTAAGTTAGGGCCCATCTGTATATATATGTATGACATACCGTCACTTACATGACACAAGATAGTATAAGAAAAAAAAATTTATTGGCCGAGCATGGTGACTCATACTTGTAGTCCTAGTACTCTGGGAGGCTGAAGAGGGTGGATCGATTGCCTGAGCTAGAAGTTCAAGACCAGCCTGAGCAAGAGTGAGACCCCATCTCTACTAAAAATAGAAAAACTAGCTGGTGGGCACCTCTGGTCCCAGCTACTGGGGAAACTGAGTCAGAAATATCACTTGAGCTCAAGAGGTTGATGTTGCTGTGAGCTGTGACACTATAGCACTCCAGCCTGAGCAAGAGAGTGAGACTCTGTTTCTGAAAAAAAAAAAAAAAAAGATTTTCTTCACTTGGATATGTTTCTAAACCTTAAATCTTTGTCTAAATCCTAAACTTTTAATAACGTGGATAAGTTTTTAGTTTTATTTATATTTTAATCTTTTAACTTTAGTTTTTAAAATTGTTTTAGGTTAATAGAGAGTACAAAGAACTAGGTTACAATGTTTACATCGTCATGTAAAGTCTCTCTTACAATTATGTCCCACCCCCAAGAGGTGTGCCCTGACATTGTGCCCATTAAGTGGGAGCACACTCATCCCTCCTGCATTCCCCTGCCCCCTGCTCCCTCATTCCTCTGCCCCCACCAACTTGGATAAGTTTTTAAAGCTTTAAGAACTGTCGTCCAACAACAACAAAAATGAACAAATGGGACTTAGTTAAACTGAAAAGCTTCTGTACAGCTAAGGAGACAACAACCAAAGCAAATCAACAACTTACACAATGGGAAAGGATATTTGTATATTTTGAATCAGACAAAAAAGCTTGATAACTAGGATCTATAGAGAACTCAAATTAATTCACATGAAAAAAGCCAACAATCCCATAGATGAATGGGCAAGAGACATGAATAGAACCTTCTCTAAAGAAGATAGACGAATGGCTAACAAACATATGAAAAAATGCTCAACATCCCTAATTATTAGAGAAATGCAAATCAAAACCACCTTGAGATACCATCTAACTCCAGTGAGAATGGCCCACACCACAAAATCTCAAAACTGCAGATGCTGGTGTGGATGTGGAGAGAAGGGAACACTTTTACACTGCTGGCGGTTCTGCAAACTAATACAACCTTTTTGGAAGGAAGTATGGAGAACCCTCAAAGAATCCAGGCTAGACCTCCCATTTAATCTTGCAATCCCTTTACTGGGCATTCACCCAGAAGGAAAAAAATCCTTTCATCATAAGGACACTTGCACTAGACTGTTTATTGCAGCTCAATTTATAATTGCCAAAATGTGGAAGCAGCCTAAATGACCACCAACCCAGGAATGGATTAACAAGCTGTGGTATACGTACACTATGGAATACTATTCAGCCATTAAAAAAGATGGAGACTTTACAGCCTTTGTATTAACCTGGATGGCAGTGGATCATATTATTCTTAGCAAAGCATCACAAGAATGGAGAAGCATGAATCCTATGTACTCAATTTTGATATGAGGACAATAAATGACAACTAATGACATGGTGGCGGTGGGGAAAGGGGATAGTGAAGAGAGAAAGAAGGAGGTAGGGGTGGGGAATGGAAGAGCAGAGAGAGGGAAGGAGCTAGGGGGGGTGAGGTCTTGGTGTGTACCATACCTTTTGGGGGCAAGACACGATTGTAAGAGGGTCTTTACCTAACAAATGAAATCAGTGTAACCTGATTTCTTGAACCCTCAATGAATCACCAACAATAAATTTAAAAAAAAACAAAACCAAACGAACAACAAAAGAACGTAGTTTCTTTATTTGCAAAATGAAGCTGATCATACCTAGTAGCTTCTTTGGGTTCTAGGAAGATTAAATTAATATGCAAAACACATAGATCCTGACAAATTGTAAGCAATAAAAAGTGTCAGCCCTTTTCTCCTTAAGGTTGATTGTTGAATACATTTGCTGAGCAGTGCTAATTATTCATTACTTTTTCCCAATAAGATCCAGGAGAAATGGTAAAACTGTGTCACTTTGTATAATGTATAAGATTGTCAATTAGAAAAAGTAGAAGCTAATACTGGGAGATAATCATAGTATTGTTTCATGTGTTTTCTCAGAAATAACCAAAGTATACTACCTTGACATTTTATTAACCATTAAAACTACTCTATGGTTTGATGTATTATTTTCATAAATAAGGTTGGTTTGGAATTTTGTCTTTTCTTTGGAAAAGATTGTAAATAACCCATATAAATATATATTTTAACCATAAATGCATTCATTTCACATTTATGCCAGGAGGACTTCATGGTTTGTTTAAAGCAGCATAGCTCTCAGACACAGCCGTGTACTCTCTTAAACATCTGAGTCTCCAGTGATGGCCACCATCAATTCTTGTCTTCCCTGTAAATGTGTGATATTCTTTTTTTTTATTTTTTATTTTTAATGTGTGATATTCTTTACATCAAGACATGGAGTCTAATTTCCAACTCCTTGATTCTAGGCTGGCCTTAGTGACTAGCCTGACTAACAAAATGGGGAAGAAGCCATGCTCTGGAGCCTCCAAAGCAAGGTGATAAGAAGTTTCATAGCTTCTTTGTTGATCTTTTGGGATGTTTCTTCTCAGACCTATCCAAATTGCTGTGAGAAATCCACGTGTATAACAATGTTTTGTCGGCCATTATTAACCACTGATCTTGAGAATGGGCCATCTCGGATGGTCAGCCCAGTTAAAGCTTCACAAGTCTAGCCCCAGTGGCTACTGGACTCCAACCACATTAGAAAGTCCATGTTACAACCCATCACCCTGCAGAACCAAAAGAGCTAATAAAAGAGTATTGTTTTATGCCACCAAATTCTGGGATAGTTGGTTATGTACAACCGAATAGCATGATAAGCAAATTAACCTAGTGAATTAAACTAACATGAGCGTGCAAAGACGTAGTATCTGTTATATGCAACCTCAAAATAGTAAGCATTTTGTGCCCTTCATAGGCTCGAATCCTGTTTTTTATTTCAATGTAAGCCGATTTCAAAAAATATAGTGAGGGTATGGTGTTAGATTTGAGGGAGAGAATTGAAATATAGCATTTGGGACTTCTAAGCTTCATATGCATCCATCCCTTCATTTAAATATTTTGTACATGTGCAAAGCAATATTGCCAGGTGCTCTGGGGATAAAGGAATGAGGCAGAAAGTTATACCAATATTAGCAATTTAGAAGCCCCTCCTTTTTCTCCCTGAAGACAATAAAACACGGTGTTCAAGTTTCCTCCTGGACTTTTATTGGGTGTTTTTCTGTTTTTTTTCTTTCATTCTTTTGACAATTTTTTTCAGGTTATTAGTTTCTTTGAATGTTTGAAGGTATAAGAAGAAAAAAAATGAAGGCAAAAGCTATATACATAATGATATAGTAATTTTGAGCAAGTAGACAAGTAAGCAATCCAGAATTTTGGTGAAGATTTGTCTTTTTTGCCCATGATTTGTTTTGGCCCCCAAAGCACTGCTGTTCTTTCAGTGAGAGTTATGTTCGTGATCTGGTGTAAATGACAAGATGGGTAACAGATTCTTATGTAGCCCAGATGTTTCAGATGTGATAAAACAGCTACTCATCGCTTTCAAGTATTGTGACTTTGTGACATGCATGGACTTTAAAGGGAGAGAAGCTGGATTCTCCTTTGAACTCTGACAATCACTCTTTTTGAATCTTAGGGAAATTTGGACAACACTTTAAGCCTAATTTTTAGTAGCTATAAAGTGAATGTAAAGATGATATTGATATCCAAAGGCTATTGCGAGTATCCATTGTACATATGTGTATAATGTACAGGCATAAATCAAGGGCTCTAAGAACATAGTAAGAGACTTCTTATCTTTCTGAGGTCATGGTCGTGGGGGAATACATTTTCTAAGGTGTAAAAAGAAATGGTGATGCTAAGACTTTAGTGCAATTTTAGTTAGTTTCCACAGTTAATCAGTGGGATAATTTAAAAACTGTTATATTTACTTTTTGCAGGGGTTTTTAAAATTTAATATAATCTTTTAAACAGCAGTTCAAGCATTCTCATTCTTTAGATGCAATCTCATGGAGATGAACCACTTGTCTGAGTGAATGGGAATGGGGAATGGTCTTACTTTGGGCAGTGGTTCTCTTATGACAAAAACCTAATGGGTTAGCGAAGTCCAGTTTAAAAGCTACTACACTAGGCTGTTATTTCTAGGTTTGTAGAATTGGGTGATTTGAATTGAATTGAATTGAATTGAATTTTTTTTTTTTTAGTTGGCTTTAGCTGCATGTTTTAAGGACTTTGAACCATGTGTTATCCGAAATGTCTTAGGTCATTCCTGGCCTCCCTTCCAGAGTTCTTGCAACTTTCTCCACCTGCATAGTCCTAACCTGTGTGCTTTGATTTTCAGAGATATGCCTCATTGTACTGGCTTGGAGAGGAAAGGATAGAAGGGGAATATGTTTTAAAGAAAGAAACTTAAAATTCATTAATTTCCTATTGCAAACCTTCTATCTCAATTATGAAATAAAATCAAACATATTTTACCTTAATTGCTCAAGCAGGCTGAGATATGTTCATTGCATAGTTTTAAGTTTTATAATTTGGAGTTTCTCCAAATACATTTTAGGGAAGTTGGTAAAGGCTCTACCAGCTGGTGAACACAGATGCTGTTTCATTAACATATTTAGCCAAATTCTGATGAATCCTAATTTATAGTTGCTTAAACCAGGAAGCCTAATCTTTCTGCAAACGTTTTCCTGAAGACTTCCAGAACTCTCCAGTGAAGTTGACACATTTATGAATCTTGCCTGGTTGTGGTTCTTGCTTCAGTAAGTCCAGTCCAAATTACATAGACCTTAGAGTTGTTCTCCAATTGTACTCCCCCACAGCTTTATCGCTGCTGTCATCAATGAGGCTGGGCATCCTTTATATTTGATGTGAGGGTTCTTGGACCCTGCCCCTTTACATATACAGTGTAAATGAGAATGTCTCGCATGTGCCCAGTTAGAGGGAGGAGCTAAAACTTTGCTTGCACAAATAAGTACTAGGTAGAAGATGACAGTTCTTTTCATTAAAAAAGTTATAAGAATAAAATAAGTTGATTTTAAAATTTAAGGCAATACAAAATTATAGAGGTTTAAAAGGGGAATCCCCCATTTTTGCCATTTTTTTGCTGAAATCGTCTGTATATTTCTACCTTTTTGGTTTGTGTTTTTAAATTGTATTTTTGTTTATCAGAGCTCCAGAAGAAGGGAGAGAGAATGAGACAGAGGCAGTATTTGGGGAGATACTGGATGAAATATACCAGCCTGATCATCCCTGATCATTAGAGAGGTTGAACATTTTTTCATATGTTTATTGGCCAAATTGGTCTTCTTTTGAGAAGCTACTGTTCATGTGTTTGCCCTCATTTTTTATGGGGAGGTTTGGGTTTTTCTTGCTGATTTGCTTAAATTCTTTATAGATTTGGTTCATCATTTCTTTGTCTGATGTATGGCATGCAATTTTTTTCTCCCATTTTGTGGGTTGCCTATTTGCTCCATTGATTGTATCCTTGGGTATGAAGAAGCTTTTTAATTTAATAGGGTCCCATTTGTTAATTTTGTTTTTGCTGTGATTGCCTTTGGGATATTCTTCATCAATTCTTTACCTAGGCTGATGTCTGTAAGACTTTATCCAACATTTTCTTCTAGAATTCCTGCAGTTTCATGCCTTAGCTTTAAGTCTGTTATCCACCATGAATCAATTTTTATGGGTAGTAATAGGTGCAGATCCTGTTTCAGTCTTCTACATGTTTTCCAAGCACCATCTTTTGAATAGGGATTCTTTTCTGTGGTATATGCTATTATCTGCTTGGTCAAAAAATCAGATGGCAATGTGAGGATAAATTTATATCTGGATTTTCTGTTCTGATTCATGAATTTATTTCTCTTTTCTTGGGCCTGTATCATGCTGTTTTGGTTATTATAGCCTTGTAGTATAGTTTGAAGTCCGGTAAATGGATTCCTCTTAATTTGTCCTTTTTCTTAAGGTTTCTTTGATTATTCAAACTCTTTTGCTGGTTCCATACAAAACATAGAATTATTTTTCCTAAATCTGCAAAAACTGACATTGGTATTTTAATGGGAATTGTATTGAATCTGTATATTACTTTGGAAAGTGTAATTGCGATTCTGCTTATCCATGAGCATGATATACTTTTTCATTTGTTTACATCATCTGCAATTTCTTTTTTCAGTAACTCATAGTTCTTACCATAGAGGTCTTTTACCTCCTTGGTTAAATACATTCCTAGCTATGTTATTTTCTTTGTTACTATTGTAAAAGCTATTGAGTCTTCTCAGCTTGACTTTTATTGGTGTATAGGCATGCTATTGATTTTGGTATATTGATAAAACATCATACCTATGTTTTTATTTTCAACCCTTCTATTTTTCTATTAAGTTGTATCTTATGACTTACATACAGCTGCAATTTTAAAATGCAGTCTAGCATTTTTTATTCTTTAACTAGAACATTTACTGCATTTAAGTTTAATGAAATCACTAACATTTCAAATTGCCTATTCTTTTCTGTTTCTTCTTTGTCCTTTTAAGATTGATTGTTTTTTGATTATTCTATTATATCTGTCTAGTACTTTGAAAGTTGTATATTATGTTTCCCTTTTTAGCAGTTTTCCTGGAAATTATAATGTGAATAATTAACATATCAAAGTCTAATGTCAAAAAACAACTTTACCTATTTTCCAGGCAATAAAAGTCTTAACATGGTTTAATTTCATTTTCTTTTCCTTTTCTTTCTTTCTTTCTTTCTTTTTTTTTATTAAATCATAAACACATAGGTCATGTATACATTAATACATTTATGGGGTACAATGTGCTGATTTCGTATAGAATTAGGATCGCTTACATCACACTGGTTAATATATGCTTCATCTCATTTACTTAGTTATTGTGTTAAAACATTTATACTCTATACTAATAGATCCGACATGTACCCTTGTATTATGCACCAAAGGTGTGATCCCACCATTAACCCTCCCTCGACCTGATCTTCACCCTCTCCTCCCAACCCCCCTCCTCCCTCCTTCATCTTGGGCCCAGTAATGTATTTTTGGTGTTGCTTCAATTGCCTGGGGGGGGGGGTCTTCCTCATAAAGTATTCTCCCAGGCCAATTTCTTCAAGTGTTTCACCTGCACTTTCTCCAAGAAGCTTTATAGTTTCATATCTTAACTTTAAATCTTTTATCCAGTGAGAGACAATTTTTGTTAATGATGAAAGGTATGGGTCCAATTTCAGTCTTCAACAAGTCCCAGCCAATTCTCCCAGCACCATTTGTTAAATAGGGAATCTTTCCCCCAATTTATATTTTTGATGGGCTTATCAAAGATCAATGAAGATAGTGTCTGGGTTCAACTCTTGGTTCTCAGTTCTGTTCCATGGCATCTACCTCTCTATTTTTGTGCCAATATCATGCTGTTTTGATCACTATAGATTTATAGTATAGTTTGAATTCTGGTAACATGATTCCTCCTGATTTTTTTTTTTATTTCTGAGTAATGTCTTGGCTATTTGAGGTTGTTTCTGGCTTCATATAAAATGAAGTACAATTTTCCCCAGATCTTTAAAGTATGACGGTAATGCTTTCATAGGGCTTGCATTAAAATTTTAAATTGCTTTGGTTAATATGGACATTTTAACAATGTTGATTCTTCCTAGCCATGAGCATGGTGTGTTTTTACATTGGTGAAGATCTTCAGGTATTTCTTTTCTCTGAGTTTCATAATTCTTTTTATAGAGATCTTTCACATCCTTTCTTAGGCAAATTCCCAAATATTTCATCTTTTTTGGCACAACTGTAAAGGGAATAGAGTCGTTGACTGTTTTGTCAGCTTGACTATTATTGGTATATATAAAACTACTGATTTGTGAGTATAGATTTTTTGTATCCTCATAATTTCATTTTCTTAATATTTATTATTATTAATATTTTTAAATATATAATTTTTAAAATATATTTTAATATTATTTTTTATACTCTGCAATACATTATTATTTTTTATTTTATTTGGTGGAATTTTATTTAGATTTACCCAAATATTTACTAATATCTTTGTTGTTTATTCTTTCCCACATATGAGAATTTCCACTGGGACCATTTTCATTATATATGAAGAATATTCTCTAGAATTTTATTAGTAAAGACCTGGTAATAGAAAACTATCTTAATTTTTGTTTGGAAGAAAAATGTCATTTTTCCTCCCTTTAAATAAAAAAAAAACAACATTTTCTCTGGATAGAAAATTCTAAATTGATATTCATTTCTTTTTAGCCCATTAAAAGTATCATTCCATTATTTTTTGGTTTCATTGATGCTCTTGAGAAGTTGGCTGTCAGTCTAAGTGTTGCTCCTTTAAAAGTAATCTTTCTTTTTTCTCTGGTTTCTTTAACATCTTCTTTTTGTCTTTGGTGTTATATTTCTTTGTGATAATGTGCTGTTTCTCCCTATGGGACTATATTAGGCTTCTTTAATGTGAATATTAGTGTCTTTTGCCACTGGTAGAATACTTTTGTCCATTGTCTTCCTAAACATTGTCCCTGGCTGGTTTTCTCTTTCTTCTGACAACTAAAGATGTTATATATACTAACTATGTCTGTAATTTCTCTTAACATTCCTTGTTTTCTCCTCATATATATATATATTTTTATATCAGATAGGATGGTTTCTTCTAATGCATCTTTCAGTTCTTAATTTTCTTCTCAGATTGTTTAATCTGCTCACAGACACATCAACTGAGTTTTAAAATGTATTTTTTAAAATTTCTGGAGTCTTTTTTCTCAGATATTCTGAATCACTTTTTGTAGTTCCTCAAGATGGATTAATTGTTTGCTATAATAAGGATTCTATAAAATGCAACTAAGTGGACTAATATCTGGAGTCTTGATTTTATGTTGACTTTTTAAAAAAAAATTGGTCTTTTCATGATGACTTTATTTGGCGTATACACATACATAGTTTGTTTTAATTCTGAGTTTTTCATTTTTCTTAGGAAATTATAGTGCTAGGATGAAAATAAAGATAAAGATAAATTTCTCCAAAACTCCAAAGATGATTTTTGTGTGTTTCTTCCAAATACCTAAGAGAGCTACATCTGGAATCATTTTAAAGTAAAACTATAGTCAAAGATATTTTACACTATACAGTGATATGAATTTGAGCTATAAATCTATAGAAAGATCTGCCTTATGATTACAACTTTCCAGGAAAGATTTATTCCTTTTTCTGTCCTTATCACCAATACATATTTTCTTATAACTCACTATAGGTAGTGAGGGAGGGATGAGCTTATTTCTGATTTACTTTTGCATGTTTAGTTACTCGGGATCTTAAATTATTGTTTAAAAAGAGTCTCTTATTGACTTCTAAACATGGGTTAAATCTACTTTGTTTTCAATCTGCATGAATTCATGAACCTGTGGAAATGGAATTCAGATTTACTGCATCATAAAATGTGTCTATGACAAAAGCATATTTAGTCCTCTGCTTACTACTTAGATTTTATTTTCCACTTAGTTTTTGATTAACAATACTTTATTATTTTTTGTATCATAAATATATTTAACATGACCTCCTAATATTTAATACAGGATTTTTTTTTATTGTTTTCAGAAGAAAAATCAGTTCCTCCAAATTCCTAGCCACCATAAGACCTCAAACAAAATCTCCATTTTTGTCTGTACTGGTAGTGTTATTGCTTAATCACATGCAGACTTGTCATAGCTCTTACTTTATTACTGGTAATTATTGGATTGTATAACATTTTATTTGTATGTGCCATCATTCTGATTATATTGTAAGCTACCTAAAACAACTTTACTAAGATTGGCATAGTGCCTAAATAATGATTTTCACATTATGGTTGCCCCGAATACATTGACCCAATTGAAAGAATAGGTTACAATTTCTTCATTCTAGAGTGTTCTGCTTTTCATCCATCAATAAGGGACCACTCAACCACTTGCAGTAAGTCACCCATTTAAGTTGTTTTCTCAATCAGTACCATCCTGTCTGTACTCCTGGTGACATTTGTCATGAGGGACTTACATTCACAAGACAGAAGAGAAAATGTATATATTCAAACTACTTGTGAGTGTGTGTGATATGGTAGTGGCAGAAATGGTTTGTTTTCTCCCCAAATCAGTTCTACTTTTCTTTCATTACAATAGGACTTTTAACTGGATAAATGGCTTCCTAGGATGATAAAAGTATAGTGGTCAGCTTTTATTGTAGTGAAGTATAAAATTTAACTTCATTCTGGTCAATGGGCTACAACTGAAAATATCCTGTGACAACTTACTGGATCCTTCAGTATGAGTCAAATGGTATGTACCCACTCATCCTTCTTACACCTTTCCTCTAACTTACTGTATAGAATGTTTTTTTTTTTTTTTTTTTTTTTTTTGGTAGAGACAGAGTTTCACTTTATTGCCCTTGGTAGAGGGCCGTGGCATCACACAGCTCACAGCAACCTCCAACTCCTGGGCTTAGGCGATTCTCTTGCCTCAGCCTCCCGAGTAGCT
>CAUYRH010009837.1:0-20926 GCA_963574655.1 Perodicticus potto | reverse complement strand
CATGTTTCCAGAGCTTTTCCATTGATTCCACCCCATGATTAATTTTACACCATTTGGCTGGATGAGTAGATAAGGAGAATTTGGGCTGGGAGTTCTAGGAGTAGTGATTGACCAGTCCTTTGCTTGAAAGCTGGGACTGGTATCTATAACTTTTCCCCTAGAGTTTTCCGAAGGACCTGTAGAGTGCTACTGCTTGTGAAACTGGGGACCTTCTTGGTGTGGTGGGGTTAAGTGGCTCTGTCTTATTTTCAGCTGGTCTTTATCTTACCCTAGAGAATCTGTTAATCTGGATTGAAATCTGAGCTGTGAAGGAATACCAGCAGTTAAGTCACTGCACCCCCCACAGGTAACAACTGGAAAAGCCAAATAAAACCTTCCCACTACCACACACCCAGGGTACCACTTTGGAAAGTCCTCGGGTGATCGGCCCAGTTGAAGAGGTCCCAGTGATTTATCCTAGGCACACCGATCTCAAATGGAAGAGTTAAAAAGTCTCTGGCAACTCTATAGCAGGGATCTTCTGGAAACTCTAGTATAATTCGCCCCGGTGCTCTGTGGGCTCAGAAGGACCCCCCCCCCCCAGCAAGTATATTAGTCTGGGAAGGTTGATGCCTCCTTCCCCACCTTGCTCCTCTGTCACACCCAGTCAGTGGTAACAGTTGTGATCCAGTTTCCTCCAATGAGCAGATGCTCCAGAGGTTTGTGCCTGCCTGGATCACAGTGAGGTCTGTGGCTCCTCAACCAGTCTGCTACTCCCTGTCACTGTTTGGCAGGGGGAGGTGAGGCCTGACAACTTTGGTACTTGATAGGGGCTGGGGCGATTCACTCAGTTCCAGCCTTGTCCCTGATTGATGTTGCTGCTGGAACAGAACAAGTTCGCAGAATTTATTTCTGTCAAGGCTATTTTCCTTGATCAGACTGGGGCTGCAAATAGGTCTGACTCAAGTTCTAGCCCTTTGTCTCAGTGTTCATCCCCTGAGGGCCAGGTTAGTCTGAAAGTAAGCAAAGCAGCCTCTCTGGGAGTATTCTAATCCCTGCGCTCTGTCCCGGCCAGTACCGCCTCAGGCATATCCTTCATGTGCCTTGGTTGCAGGTCCGCTCTGCCGGTAGCTACCACTGGAGAAGCATCCCACTTGCCCTGGCCACCCAGAAGACTGGGAGTGTCTCCTCAAAACATCCCCAGGGGTGCGAACTCTCCTGCTATTGTTCCTGCAGCTGGTTGCTGTTTCATGCCTCAGGAGACCTTCTTTCCAGCCAAGCCCCCTCTCGGCTCACTCCCCTCTCACCACTCCCGAGCCGGAAAATCAGCAGAGATCAGCAACAGTCCGCGCCCTGTCCACACCCCTCGAGAAAATCTCCCAGAATCTGGACTCCATGGGGGACAGGCCTCCAGACCTCGAGGTGAGAGTGGAAGGGAATACCAGGAACTCCAACTTGCAGGTAGAGAGTATATACAGTTTTATGCCTGGCGGGAGAGTGCCGCGGCACCCTAGTAAGGGAAGGAGGTCTGGTTTTTAGAGAGTCTCTCCCATGGAGTAGAGTTGGAGGACATCTGAACTCTGCTTGCTTGTTTATATGGAGGTATGGAGTATACTGTGAGCTGCTCTCATGGGGGAGGGGACTCCCGTCCGCTTGGTGACGTGCTCTGTACCTTTTTGATTGCGTCCTCGGGGTCTCAGGTCGCCCCAGCAGGGTTGATGTGCTTTCTTTGACCTTTTCTTTTGGCTCAGATCCAAACCATCGGCTTTCTTGTTTAGTTTCTGTCCTTTAACTCTCTTTCTGGATGGGAACCTCCACGGAAAGCTGGCTACAGTTCGCCATCTTGGCTCCTCCCCTCCAGTAATAACAATTTATTGCATTATAGGATATGGATAAGTGAACTACGTGACAGCAATGTCATAAAGGATGGGAGGAAATAATTGAGAATACTGCTATAACATACTTGTACTACACCAGAAACAATATAGTATCATTTGAGTTTGGATTTTTATTAGTGCATATGCACTCACACACAGGGTGCCAAAAAAATGTACATACATTTTAAGAAAGAAAAGGAAATTGTATTAAAATTGTAATATCTAAATCACATTTGACTTTTGCAATTACAAGAGATATAAGATATAATATACAAGATAACAAATGTTATTGATATATATTGAGTATTACAACTTTAATATGTTTTTTTCTTTTCTTAAAATTGTTTACTTTTTTGGCATCCTCTGTGTGTGTATATATGTACATATATTAAGCACAAACTCTACAGCAACCACAAAGAAATTATAATAATAAGTATAACTGATATGTTAAGACTGGAGACAAAATGTTATCATGTGAAATGCTGAATTAAAACCAGGTAAGGCAGAAAAAAGGAGGGGTAAAAAAGAAAAAAATATATCAATACAAAGCTGCTACAACAGGGTAGATATTAATCTATATCTATAATTGATTTAAATGCAAATGGTATAAATGTACAAATACATAAATTGTCAGAATGGATTTTTAAATGACCCATTATATGTTATCTACAAAAACCCACTTTAAATATAAAGACTGATTAAAAGTAATGGGATGGGGAAACATAAATTATGCTAATACTACTAAAAATATCTGGAGTAGGTACATTAATTTCAGATAAAACTGATTTCTGCATAAATAAATTGTCAAGAGTAAAGAAAGACACTACCTAATGATAAAGGGGTAAATCCTCCATTGAAGACATAATGATATTAAACAAGACACTGTCAAAATACGTGACACAAAAACTGGTAGAACTGAAAGAAAAAATAGAAAAATCCAACATTATATTGGAGACATCAACACTTTCCCCCATAGTACCTGCTAAGTCAAGCAGTCAAAAAATAGATAAGGACACTTTGATGTGAAGAATGTTATCAATCAATTTGATCATTTACAAAATACTCCTAACAACAGAATACATGTTCTTCCTAAGTTCATGTGGAGTACTTACCAAATAGACAACATTTGGGATCATAAAACACACTCAACAAATTTTAAACAGTGATCATATTATAGGTCATACTACTCAGACTGTTAGGTAGACAGCTAGGAATCCAGCTCTCCTGGGGAAGCAGGACATGGGCAGGGCCCCCAGGTCTCCATCTTGGTGCCTAACACTTTTATTCTGTCCCAAGGAATTGTTTACACCTGGGGAAGAGGGCCCATCCTACCAATCTACCAATCAGAACTTAGCAAGCCAACTACCAAAGGATATAGAAGCCCCTCTAACCTAACAACAGGTACAACATAGTCTTAAAGGTAACCTAGAACAGCCCTAAGGCTAATTGTCATGTCATTAGCTTAAATCTACATTGCAGTCCACAACCCACAATGGGCTCTCAAAGAAGCTCATGGGAGGTCTCCATGCTCAGTAAGACTCTGGTTCTAAGGTGACACCTGAACCACAAGGAGGTAGTCCTGATTCAGGCAGTATAAAAGAACTGCTGGCCATAATCTTTTCTTCTTTGCCTTTTTCCTTGTTGTGACAATGGGGGCCTATTTGCTGTGTATGATTAATGCATCTTGCTCTTACTATGTAAACCTATCTTTCTCTTTTTCAATAAACTTTGTTTCATACTTGCCTGACTCTGGGGTATCTGGTCATTTTTCTACCAAGAGCGCTCCAGGAACCAAGGACCCAAACGGCTACCTGAAACCCTGACATTTTAGGAGACAAGCAGCTGCCTTGAAACTCAACACCACCATAATGGAATTTAATTGGAAATCAGTAACAAAAATATAGCTAGGAAATACCCAAATACTAGGAAATCAAATAAGACAGTACATAAGACTCACAAATTAAAAACCATTTTGAACTAAATGAAAATGAAATAAAATTTATCAAAATTTTTGAAATACAGGAAAAGCAGTGCTTAGAGCACCAGTTCTTAACCTGTGGGTCATGACCCACAGGAACTGAATTAAAGGGTTGCGGTGTATAGGAAGGTTGAGAACCACTGGTTTAGAGGGAAATTTATGGCACTAATTGTATATATTAGAAAAATATCTAAAAATCAATAAGCTAAGCTAAGTAAGCTTTCACTTTAGGAAATTACAGAAAGCAGAGCAATTTAAGCCTAAAGCAAACAGAAGAATCAAAATGATAAAGATGAAAGCAGAAATCAGTGAAATTAAAAACGTGTAAATAATAAAGAAAAACAATGAAACCAAAAGCTAATTATTTGAAAATAAGAAAAATGTTGAGAAACCTCTCCAGGGTAACCAAGAACAAAAGTGAGGAGTCAACAAATTACCAATATTAAAAATGAAAGAGGAGTCCTTATTATTGATAGCCATAGACATTAAAAAAATGAAGGAATATTACAAACAATTATGCCCACAAACTTGATAACTTATATGAAATCAGTTCATCAAAGGACACAAGCTACCCAAATTTGTACAAAGAGAAACAGATTATCTGAATGTGCATATATCTTTAAAAAGACAGCACCAGGCCTAGATGTGTTCACTTAGAAATACTATCGAATATTCAAGGAAGAAATGATGCTGTTTTGTTGTGATCTCTTTGAGAAAATATTAATAGAAAACACTTCCTAACTCATTCTATAAGGACAGAATTACTCTAATACCAAAAACAAAGACATAACAAGAAAGGAAAACTGTAGATCAACATCTATGAATATCGATGCAAAAATCCTCCAAGTACTCTTATGTAATATACAAAATGAATTGAACACCATGAACAAGGAGATTTAGGCTGGCTATGTGAAGGTGATTGAAAAATCAATCAGTGTAACATACCACATCCACAGGCTAAAGAAAAATTATATGATCATATTAATTAAGAATAAGAGATTTGATAAAATCCAACACCCAATCATGATCAAAAAAAGTCTCAGCAAACCAGAAATTTAAGGGAACTTCTTCAACTTGATAACAACTACAAAAATCCTACAGTTAATATCATACTTCAAGGTCATCAAAAACACGGGAATGTATGAAACTGTCACAAGTTAGAGGATCCTAAGGAGAGATGCCAAATAAATGTAATATGGTATCCTGGATGAGATACTGGAATGAAAAAAAGGACATTAGTTACAAAAACATAAAATATGAATAAACTTTAGTAATAATGATTATTGACTTTAATAATAATGCATCAATATTTGTTCAAAAAGCAAATATACCATTTGCATATAATATGTTAAAAATAGGGGAAATTGGGTACTATATGGGAACTTCCTATGCTCTCATCATGATTTCTTTATAAATCTAAAACTGTTCTAAAATAAAAGAGTCAAGAAAAACTTTGCTGAGCCTACTTTTAAGCAAAAGAAAAATTCAAGTGATTGGTTTGTGCATCCTTTTATGGGAGGATAAAATAAAGTGAATTTGTTGGAGAACGATAACAAGAAGTTTTCAGATTATTTCCAAAGATTGAAGAGTCAGTTTAAGTCCTGGTTCCTATCTGTGGAAAATTAACTTTATTTCTTTCAGCATGGGAAGACAGCATATTGCATGGCATAGAAAATTGAAATATGCAACATATTGTGATGTTCGACTCAAAATGGTTACTTGCAAATATTTGATAGGGACCCATTACATATATTCGTTACCTTTAAAACTGCAATTTAAAGTCCCAATTTTTATAATATTTAAAGAGAGAAGTGTTTGTTTATAAAAATGAATTCTTATCAAGAAATGGGATTAACTGTGAATAAAGGAGCCTTCTGATAAAAGACAAAAATTGGGGGAAAAAACTATTGCATGAAATAAAAGCAATGGAAAATTCATTGCATTTTTGAAGCAACTCCCACAGAGTTAATTCCTCTATGGTGCTGAAGGTTTTTGCTTTGAAATTCATTTTATTGACCTAAAGCTTAACCAGCAGAGTGACTTAAAGGGTAATTGACAGGAGGGAGAGACCATCATACAGCATCGTCATGTGTGCCCTCACTCAGTTCCTTGTTAGAAGATGCATTATGTAAATGTATCCCCCACTGAATTTTGCTAGCAATTTATTTTTTTGTCCCTAGTAAAATCCTACCTATGTTTGTCAAGAAGGAAGGGAAAATCCCACTCTTTCAAATGGTTCAGTGATTATGTCCCCGCACTGATTTCTGCCTGAAATTCAAGTCCACATAAAGGTTTCCAAACCTAAAGGTACTTTTACTTTCTTCCTGACTTATGTATAATTGGGTTTAGGTAAAATAAAGCATATATAGAATCAGAAAAGAGATGCAATTAGACTCTGAAACATGTTTCT
Organism: Perodicticus potto; assembly: GCA_963574655.1. Lineage (NCBI taxonomy): Eukaryota > Metazoa > Chordata > Mammalia > Primates > Lorisidae > Perodicticus > Perodicticus potto. Next base: position 14,682 of record CAUYRH010009837.1, on the reverse strand, counting down.
TTACTGAAATCATTTTCCAAAGTTACTTTGTAGAGCAGTGATAATAGCTCCAAAATCAATTTTCATCACATGAGCCAAAGAAATGATCAATTATCCACCCAGCTATATATATGCCAATCAAAACATATAGAGGCACAGCTAGTTTTGGGGGGCTTTACTTTATTGCTCTTTACAGAAAGTTTTTTTTTTTTTTTTTTTTAACAAATTGAAGATCTCTGGCAACCTTATGTCAAACAAGTGTGTAGGTGTCATTATTCTAACAGCATAGGCTCACCTCATGTCTCTGTGTCATAGTTTGGTAATTATAACAATTCTAACATTTTTGTTGTTATTGTATCTCTTGTGATGATCTGTGATCAGTGATCTTTGATGTTACCACTGCATTTGTTTTGAGGGCACCACAAACTGCTCCCATATAAGATGGTGAACTTAAATGTATACTCGGACTGCTCCACTGACCTATCGCTCCCTCTCTCTCTTCCTTCTCCTTAGGCCATTGTATCTAGTCCCTAAGATATAATATGGAAATTAGTTCAATTAATAACTCAAGAATGGCTTCTGTGTGCTCAACTGAGAGGAAGAGGCACATCTCTCTCACTTCAAAATGCAGAAGCAAGCAAGCTTAGTGAAGAAGGTGTGTCAAAAGCTAAGGTAGGCTGAAAGCTAGGCCTCTTGCACCAAAAACTTAGCCAAGCTGTGAACACAAAGTGAACTATTTTTGAAGGAAATGAAAAGTGCGACACCAATAAATACACAAATGATAAGGAAATAAAACAGCCTTATTGCTGATTTGGACAAAGTTTTAGTAGCCTGGATAGAAGATCAAACCACCTATAATGTTCCCTTATTCCAAAACCTAATCTAGGGCACGACCTTAACTCTCTTCAGTTTGGTAAAGGCTGACAGAGATGAGGAAGCTGCTGAAAAATTGTCCGAACCCAGCAGAGATTAGTTTGTGAGGTTTAAGGAAAGAAGTGTAGCTGGGCATTGTGGCAGGTACCTGTAGTCCCAGCTACTTGGGAGGTTGAGGCAAGAGGATTGCTTGAGCCGAAGTATTTGACATTGCTGTGAGCTATGATGATGTCACAACACTCTACCCAGGGCAACAGAGTGAGACACTGTCTCGGAAAAAAAAAAAAATTGAAAAAAGGAAAGAATCCATGTGTATAATATAAAATTGAAAGGTGATGGAGCAAGTGCTGATGCAGAAGTTGTAGCAAATTATTCAGAAAACCTAGCTATGATCATTGATGAAGGTGGCTACATTAAACAACAGAATTTCAATGTAGACAAAACAGCCTTACAGTGGAAGAAGGTGCCATCTAGGACTTTCATTGCTAGAGAGAAGTTGTAAATGAATGCCTGGCTTCAAGGCTTCCAAGCTTCAAAGGACAGGCTACCTCTCTTATTAGTGATTAAGGCAGCCGGTGACTTTATGTTGAAGCCAATACTCATTTACGATTCCCAAAATCCTAGGACTTTTAAAAATTATGCTGAATCTACCCTGCTTGTCTTGTGTTCTATCAGTGGAACAACAAAGCTTGGATAATGGCGTATCTGTTTATAGCATGGTTTACTGAGTATTTTATGCCCGCTGTTAAGACTGTGTTCAGGGGGAAAAAAGATTCTTTTCAAAATATTACTGCTTATTGACAATACACCTGATCACCCAAGAGTTCTGGTGGAAACATACAAGGAGATTAATGTTGTTTTCATGCCTGCTAACAAAATGCCTCTTTTGAAGTTCATTGATCAAGGAACAATTTCAACTGTAAAGTCTTATTCAAGAATGCTACAAATGCCATAAGTACTGATTTATCTGATGGATCTGCACAAAGCAAATTTGATACCTTTTGGAAAGGATTCATCATTCTACATGTCATTAAGAACATTTGCGATTCATAGGAAGAAGTCAACTGTCAACATTAACAGGAATTTGGAAGAAACTGAGTCCCACTGTCATGGATGACTTTGGGGAATTCAAGACTTCAGAGGAGAAAGCAGTGGTAGAGGTAGTGAAAATAACGAGAGAATGAAAATTAGAAATGGAGCCTGAAGATGTGACTGAATTGCTGTAATCTCATGATAAAACTTGAATAGTCAAGGAGTTGCTTCTTAGGGATGAGCAAAGAACATGGTTTCTTAATATGGAATCTACTCCTGGTGAAGATGCTGTGAATATTGTTAAAAGGACAACAAAGAATTTAGAATAGTAAATAAACATAGTTGATAAAACAGTGTTAAGGTTCAAAAGGATTAACTCCAAGTTTTAAAAGAAGTTGCAAAGGAGGGTTTAACGTTCTGAATGTGGTATGTAACTTTTCCTTCTGTGTTATAATTAATATGTATATGGAAGAGAGCTGTAATTAATATGTTAAGTCCTATTAGGATCATAGTGAAGTTAGATCATGTAAATGATGCTATATTAACAAATAGTTATCCAATTAGGTTAATGGTTTGTGGTAAGGTTAAATTGGTTAGGCTGGTTAGTAATCATTATGTTGTTATTAGAAGGAGCAGCATTTGAAGGCCTTGTGCTAATAATATGATTTGGCTGTGAATTGCAGGTAAAATGCTATCAAACAACACTGCATACTACAGAGAAGTCATATGTGAAAGGAAGAGTCAATTGATGGGGCAAACTTCATTATTGCCTTATTTTAAGGACCTGCCAAGGTGACCTTGAGCAATCATCACCCTGATCAGCCAATGGCCATGAATATCAAGACAAGACCTTCCATCAGCAAAAAGAGTACCACTCACTGAAGACTCTGAAAATTGCATTTTTTTTTTAAGCAATGAAGTACTTGAAAAGAAAGGTACACACATTGTTTTTAAAGGTATACTGGTATTACATACTTAACACCATAGTACAGTGTAAACATAACTTTTAGATGCACTTAGAAACCAAAAGATTTGTGTGTCCTGATTTGTGACATTTGTTGTACTGAAGTGGTCTGGAGCCTAACTCACAATATTGCTGAAGTATACCTGTACAAATCACAGATACAGATATGTGAAGAGTTGAATGCGGCAATAGCATGGTAAGGTATTCTTTAAGAAGAATCCGGCTTACTCCTTAATCAAGCACTATGGACATTATAGGGAAATACAATGGTTTCCCATCTTCGATGGGGTGGTTCAAGTATTTCTCAATGAAACAGATTATTTCCATGACTAATTCTTACAAGGCATAAAAGAAAGTATCACTGCTAGAAGGAAACAAAAAGAACAGTGGGCTTTTATTAAAAAAAACAAAAACAAAAAAAACAGAACAAATGATGAGTACATGATAAGTAACTATGGTTTACTTTTGAGCTGATGGTTATCCAGACTTCAATATCAGCCTTTACTAATATGAGTCTGTGAGCATTTAATTCTCTGTTTTAAGGCCATATAGAAAACTCAATACAGAGGGATACATAAAAACTTGTTGGGAAAAAGATGCCCTGTATCCACAGGTTTTAGAGATAATAGACTATTCTTTGTTTCTCTACATGTGGTATGGTTTTTTTGGCATTAAGGAAAACAAAATAGAATCTTGTTTTATAGACTTAAAATCTTTCATATTTGCTCTTTTAGTATCCACGCATTTGTAGAGAAAGTGACTTGAGCAAAATAAAGGTGATGAAACTTAATCCCCAAACTGACATTTAACCTGTGTTCTCTAGACCGTTCAAACTCATTTCTTTGAAACCTGAGCATGTTCCATGTAAAACACCTAGCTATAAATTAATCACAATTGTGTTATGCTAGGATATATACAATTTTTAGGAGAGAGACTTGAAAATTAAAATCCTGAATAAAACTTTTGTCAGTTTCATTTATATTTGAGCAGTGAAATAATTTGAAATGGTTTCTTACAGCAAAGAGTGATTAAACCTCTATCTTTGCTTTTTAAAAGGGGGGATTTGACTAAACGTAGGTACATGTCTAGTGTCAAAATTTGGTCATGCAAGGAGGGAAGGAATTATTAACCAGAGGTAATAGATTCAGGGGTTAGTGTCTCATTGCTCTGGAGTTGAGCCATTATGTCTACCCTGGGCAAGCTTCTTTCCTCATTGCTCAGCTCATTAGTATGCAGCTGGAAAATACCAGCACAGAGCATGCCAAGGCAGACAAAGAAACGACTCAAGGGAGATTTAAACTCCATGACTATACATATTCCCATAAAGTTTAAAAAATATAACTACTCACAGCAGGGTAAAACCCCACAGTTTTCTTTCAGTGAAACAATCCACATTACCCCTGTGGCTAGAATGATGGGAAAATGAATTTGAAAATATTGCAGAATGATGCTGTTATCTTTGGTCAAGAAATAATAACAGGAACCCCTGCCATTTTCCCAGACCTATACCTTATCCCTGTTACAGAGTGGCCTAGTGAGGTTGTGATTACAATATCAGACTGGACGAGCTGGGTTTTGAGCTTATATTCACATTTCTTAATCACAAACTGTTTCTCTGCAGCAAAAGGCAAGCAGAAGATGGTGGCCATTATCAGAACATTTAAATTCTTGGATCCAATTTTGCTTCATTTATCTTAATATTTTGAGAAAAATATTCTTATTTTGAAACTTCCTACCACCAACAATGACAGGTATTGTTTATCAAATGTTACTATTTGCCAGATTGTGCACTAATGGGCTTTATATTTATTATTCACCTTACCCTCACAAAACCCTAAGAGGAAATGAGTATGAGGTGCATGAGGAAACAGAGGCTCACAGAGGTTAAAATTGTCATGTTTTACAGTTAAAAAGTGGCAGGTTCTTACTAAATCCCAGGGATGTCTGTGTGTGTGTGTGTGTGTGTGTGTGTGTGTGTGTGTGTGTTGGTATCCAATACTCTTCACTTTGCAACAATACCCAGTTGCCTGAATTCTTCACATACGTGTATACATATGTACATCTGTGCAATTATGGAAAATGCTTTTTACCTTGGTCAAGTTAAAACATGCAGATCTGGACAATTTGTTCTAGCTTAGCAGTGGTAACAGCATTAGTGAAATTCAGAAATACTGATTGAAATGACTGGAAATAACCTCTGGCAAAGCAATTCAATTGACTTTTGTGATATCACGGTTTTATTTTTGAAGACTATTTTGCATTAACCTTTTATAATAGACTTTACATTGTTCCACCTAAACCACAAACACAGCCATGACTTCTCTTCTTCTATTTCCCTTCTTGAAAATGAATCTATATTTTTATTTCTCTCGCTTCCAAAGAGAAAGGGACACAGATATTTTTACTGGTGCTAAACTCAATTACATAGAAATAAGTGAATGATACAAACATGAACCAATAAGGGCTCAGGGACTTATTGGAGCAATAAGCAAATAATTTCTAATTTAATAGAAAAGAAACTTTGGTTTTAATTATCCAAGTTCATGACTAGGCTATTTTGATTAAATTTACCAAATTTGTTCTATTTTGCCAGCTGCATTATTAGACAAGCTAACAATAGAAAACTTGGGACAGCTATAAAAATAGCACTGACATTCAGCAAGTTAATGTAGAGATTCCTTCCTTCATTCATTGAGCAGATATTATTGAATACCTTCTGTCTTTCCAGGCACTGCTTTGTTTTTAATTTCAGATTAATATGAAGGTACAAATGATGAGGTTACATTGTTTGCATTTGTTAGGTAGAGTTTAAGTTGTAGTTGAGCCCTTTACCCAGGGAGTGTGCGGTATATACTTACATTGGGCTCAATAGGTGAGAGCTTACCAATCCCCCCTCTTCCCTTTTCCCCTTTACCTCCACCCTCTCCTCCCACTAGAATTTGTGTTTCTCTCTCATGTGGGGATACAGTTGTTTACTTATTGGTTTCACATTAGCATTGTGTACATTGGATACTTGCTTTTCCATTCTTGTGATATTTTGCTAAGAAGAATGTTCAACTACATCCAGGTTAATACATAAGATGTAAAGTCTCCATCTTTATTATGGTAGAAGACTACGCCATGGTATATACACAGTTTAGTAATCCATTCATGTGTTGATGGGCACTTGGGTTGATTTCACATCTTGGCAATTGTTAATTTGTCTGCAATAAGCATTCTAGCGCAGATGTCTTTATGGCAAAATAAATTTTGTTTCTTCTGGGTAGATACCTAGTAATGGGCTTGTGCGATCAAATGGAAGGTTTACCCTTAGGTCTTTGAGGATTCTTCATACTTCTTTCCAGGGCGACTGCTTTAGTTTGCAATCCCACCAGCAGTGTAAAAGTGTTCCTTTCTGTCCACATTCACACTAGCACCTGCAGTTTTGGGATTTTGTGATGTGGGCTATTCACCTGAGGTTAGATGATATCTCAAGGTGGTTTTGATTTCCTGTCTTTGATTATTAGGGATGATAAGCATTTTTTATGTATTTGTTGGTCATTCATTTGTCTTCATCAGAGAAGACAAGACAGAAGTTCTTGTCTCTTGCCCAGTGATTTATGGGAGTTTTTGCACTTTTCTTGATGATTGGTTTGAGTTCTCTGTAGAGTCAGATTCATAGCATGCAAATATCTTCTCCCATTCTGAATGTTGTATGTATGATTTAGTTGTGGTACCCTACACTGTGCAAAAGCTTTTAGTTTTTTAGTTTTATTTTTAGAGTCCTTATAATTGTGTTCTGCCCTCAAGAGGTGTGCCATATACCTCCACCCTCTTTCCACTTGCTCATTCTCCTACCTCCCTTTGTATTAGCTTATCTGCTGCCTTCATATTAGAATCAAGTACATTAAATTCTTGCTTCTCCCTTCTTGTGATGCTTTACTAAGAAGAATGTGTTCCACCACCAGGTTAATGCAAAAGATGTAAAGTTTCCATCCTTTTTAGTGGCTGAATAGTATTCCATGGTATACATATACCACAGCTTGTTAATCCATTCTTGGGTTGGTGGGCATTTAGGCTGTTTCCATATTGTGGTGATCGTAAATTAAGCTGCAATAAACAGTCTAGTGCAAATGTCCTTGTAGTAAAAGGATTTTTTTTCTTCTGGGTAGATGCCTAGTAAAGGGATTGCAGGATCAATTAGGAGGTCTAATTTGAGTTCTTTGTGGATTCTCCATACTTCTTTCCAAAAAGGTTGTATTAGTTTGCAGTCCCACCAGCATTATAAAAGTGTTCCCTTCCCTCCACATCCACACATCTGCAGCTTTGAGACTTTGTGATGTAGGCCATTCTCACTGGGGTTAGGTGATATCTTACTGTAGTTTTGATTTGCATTTCTCTGATGATTAGGGACAATGAGCATTTTTTCATGTGTTTGTTAGCCATTCATCTGTCTTCTTCAGAGAAGATTTTAGTTATCTCTCTTGTCCAGCGATATAGGGGATTGTTGAGTCTTTTTCTGTTGTTGATTAATTTGGGTTCTCTATACATCCTAGTTATAAAGTTTTTGTTCAATTCATAGGATCTTTTTCCCATTCTGAAGGTTGTCTGTTTGCTTCAGTTGTTGTTCCCTTAGCTGTACAGAATATACAGAAGCTTTTTAGCTTCATTATGTACCATTCATTAATTTTGGTGTTGCTGCAATTGCTGGGTTGGGGGGTCTTCTTCATAAGATCTTTTCCCAGGCCAATTTTGTTAAGAGTTTTTCCCACAGCTTCTTGTAGAATTTGTATTGTTTTGTGTCCTAAATCTAAATCTTTTATCCAGCGAGACTCCATTTTTGTAAGTGGTGAGAGGTGCAGGTCCATCTTCAGTCTTCTGCGTGTGGCTAACCACTTCTCCCAGTATCATTTATTAAATAGGAATTCTTTTCCCCAGCGTATGCTTTTGTTTATTTTACTGAAGATCAGATCAGGCACCATTTTCAATGCTGAGGCTATATTAGTTAGCAAAACAGAGAAATTCCTATCCTCATGGAGCTTACATTCTGACAAAAGGGAGGCACTTACATGCATGTATATGTGATGTGCGTGCACGGGCACACACACACACATCTATAAAGAATGTTAGATAACATTAGGTGTTTTGTAAAGAAGCAAGTCAGAAGTCAGGAAAGAGACTCTGAATGTTAAAGGTAGGAATAATTTTAGATAGAGTTGTGTGGTAGTTTTAAAACATGTCCACAAATTCTTTGACCCATCTCCATGGAGAGAGTAATTGCCTGAATCCGGGATGGCCTTCATGACTTACGTGTAACCAATAGAATTCATCAATGGATGGAAAGTTGCATGATTTTTGAGAGGAGGTCACAAAAGGCAATATGGTTTAAAATACAGTCACAAGGGTTTTCCCAAACACATCCCTGGAGGTGGTAGAGTCCAATCCATCCTTGAGAATCACTGATCCAGAAATTCTACTTGCTTAAATCTATTGTAGCTGATTTCTTCTTGGCTTGAGAGAAGATAGTTGGCCTTTACCCACTTAAAGCAATAATATGATGGCTACATATGCCTTTCTGTTAATTTTTACATAGCTGTAGATCTTAGGAATGGAGAATGAAGAGAGCCTAGGTAGTATAACTGGTGGTTAGTTCTTTGGGGAAACTTGAGCTTTATATTCTTTTAATCATGCATTGTTAAATATTCAGGACTTCCTCCATCTGCTCAGAGGTCTACTCCACTCCCATGAGTTTTGGCTCATTCTCCAGACACAGATGTGTGCCTTGAAATTTATCAAGTCTCAATGTCACTTTTTTTTTCTACTTATAACAGGAAAACAGAATTTGCTCTATGTATACCAAGTCTGAAAGGTTTTTTTTTTTTTTTTTTTTCAGTTTTTGGCCAGGGCTGGGTTTGAACCCACCACCGCTGGCATATGGGGCCGGTGCCCTACTCCCTGAGCCACAGGCACCGCCCCTGAAAGGTTTTAAAAGAAGAAATTAGAAACTTATGTAAACGTTGCAAGTTCTTGGGGAGCAGAATTCAGGGAAGGGGTCAGCAAAAACTTCAGGATGAAGAATTCAAACAGGTCATTCTTAAGAACTAACTTGTAAACAGCTGCAACTCAAAGACTCTCTGGAAGGTATCAGAAAACATCTTAATCTACAACTGTGAGGTGAGATATTCTCAAGGTCTCCCCTAGAATCTCTGTTAATTTACTGTTTATTCATACATTTTTCCAAATCTGAATCTCACCTGGGTGCCTCTTTTTTGGTAGACTCAACCTTGGAACAAAACATAGAGGAGGTGTACTGGTCCATTTTCTCTTCTGCAATGCACTAGAACTTACAAGAGATTGATGATAAAGACAGGTTGGCCACAGACAATACAGCCCACTCTCTTCATAACGTCTTCGTGATGCTTAAGTGACATGGTGCATATAAAATTATGAGATTAAAATGCAGTAGAATAAATCTTATCTGTTATTAGTATTAGTATATTAGCATTGGCATTTATATTACTGAGGAGGAAGATTATGTGATTTTACTATGTTCTGATTTCTACTTCTTTACTTGGAAATGGATATTTTGGCCAAAAATTCAGATGCCTTCTCTTTTAGAATCTACATTGTTTTTATCCCAGATTGAGGTTCTTTTCCAGAAGGGGATTAGGGGAGGGGAGATACACACACACACACACACATATATGAACTAAATGTGACTTTCACAGGAAATTAAATACCATCATGCAAAACTTTAAGTTGATATAGCTTAGGGTTTTGCATACTAATTCAAAGACATGAAAACCTTTCAGGAGTCTACAAAAAAAATGACAGTTGGAAATTATAATTGGAAAATTATAATATTGCTCTACTGACACAGACAATATTTTCTAGCATAACCTTCAAACTAGCAAATATGTATTTATTATTATAAAATGTTTAAACTGCTTTAGGAATTATATTTATTTAAGTTTGGGAAATAAAATTAAATGCAACAAAGTTTTACTTTTCAGTTTTAAAGGAGATTTTGATGAATTCATAGGTGGTCATCTATCTAAATCTAGACACTTTCTGTTTGAGAATATATATTTCTCCATTCACATGCAGTAAGCACTAACTGTGGCTTTACTTGGAGCTCTTAGAGTGCTTCAGTGAACACTTCATACATAATTTAAGAGTGTTCACATAATCAAGCTTTGCACCAGAACTGTTCCCTCTTAATGCTAACAAGGGCATGATCTGACATTTGGTTTGGAGAATATGACACGAATGGTCAACACAGTGTTGCTACTTTTGATCTTTTGAATCACTGTGTTACTCTTTTTTTAAGTATTCAAAGCAACTATAAAATAAAATAAATGCAAACAGTTTGAGAGTTAGAAGAAACTATTCCACTTCAGTCTTTGAAAGCAGACTAATGTTTTTCCTTAAGGCAGTCTCTTGCAGAAATGCTCCATGTTTTTAATGGGTGGAAAACATGAACTACATTTTGGGATTAAAAGACTTCAACCTTCCTATCATTCCGTCTGCATCAACTAATCTTAAAGATTATTGTACAGGACAGCTAAAGAGTCACTTTGATGTTTTTCATCTTGGAGAAAAAATCTATATTTCAAATAATATAAAGTAAAAAGTGATGCAAATTGCTGTATCTATTTTAAAAACTCTTTGAAAAATATTGGAACTTAACATTCCTCATTCAAGTACAGAAATACCACTTCAAGAGAACTACATTCTTCATCCTGGGGACCACATCTACGGAGCATATTGCAAGGGTACGGATCAAGTCTGTCAAGTATAGAACACGAATGTCTTAACATAGTGATTAAGTAAATGAGGTGAAAGCTGTGTTGATTAGTTTGATGTAAGCACTCCAATTTGTACAAAAAATCATCACATTGAATCCCACAAAGGCATAAATGTATTCATGATCTATGCATATATGACTTAATAAAAGGAAAAAAAAGAACTACATTCTAAAGCTGCTTATGTTTAGTTCAACTGATTTCACAAATAATACTTCAGGTTGGTGGTTACTGCTGAAGCTAAGAAGTAGATGACTGTGAAAAGAGATATGCAGGAAGCTTTATTTGTGCTGGTAATGATCAGTTTCTCATGTTGGGTCCTGGGTGCATGTGTCATGGTCATTTAAGTTGATGTTCATTTTCCTTACATTTTTGCAAACAGATGTCCAATTGTTCCAGCACCATTTGTTTAAAAAGCTGTTCTTTCTGCATTGAATTCCATTATTCCATTTGTCCTTTATAAAAAATAAGTTAGGTATATGTGTGTTGTTTTATTTTTATGTTCGCATTCTGTCCCACTAATTTATTTTTCTATTTATTTGCAGATAAATACCACACTGTTTTGCTTACTGAAGCTACAAGGTTTATTCTTCTTTTTCAATATTTTTTAAGCTAATTTTTAGGCTTCTGTCTTTCTATATCAATTTTAAATAAACTTGTATATGTCTACAAAAAAATTTTGCTGGGATTTTAATAGGAATTGCTTTAAATCTCTCTACTCTGTTATCTAATACATGGATGCTGTATTTCTGACTTTAAACTTTTGAGGGAAATTTTTACAACCTAGAATTCTATGTCCAGTTATATAGTAGAATAAAAAAAAATTGAGATATGAAAAGTCTCAAGAAAATTTATCTACTATGCCTCATTTCTCAGGATATTGTCCAACAAAATGAGGGTAAAGAAGAAATGGTTTCGACAAAATGGATTATTCAACATGGAAAGAAGCAAAAGTAATCCTAGGATAATAATAAAAGGATATCCCAGCATACTAGCAATACTCCAGAAGTAGAAGGAAACTACTACTTAGATCAGGTCAGGAGACATTAGAGTGATTTCTTTAAAATGATTAAATTCGTAGAATGACTGTATCATCTTAGTGTATTGAAGTATGATGTACAGAATTGATAGAGTTTGGGTTTGAATTAATAATGACAACATAGTAAAAAATAAAGCAAACAAAAAGCTAGAAGATCGTTAACTCCAAGGAGAAAAGGGGTAAGAAAAGTATGTCACATTATCTTTTATAATCATGTAGTGAAAAAGATTTTTATAATGATTATAATACAAACACTGAATAGTATTCCAAAGAAAATTAAAACATTTTATATTGGAAAGTAGAGGAAGGGATAGGAAGTGTACATGTGCTTAGTAGATAGAAGGGCATAACAGTGGCATACTATAAAATTGAAGAAATCAAAAAGGAAAAACTCACATTATTTAGAAAGAAGGAGGTATATTTTGAATTAATCAGGAAGTGAGATGCTCCAGCTTTGTTCTTTTAGTACAATATTCCTCGGGCCATTTGGCATATTTTGCAATTCCATATGAATTTCAGTGTTTTTTTTTCTATTTCTGTGAAAAATGCCATTGGGATTTTGATAGTGGTTTATTGAATTTGTAGTTTGCTTTGAGTAATATGGACATTTAATAACATACATTTTCCAATCCATGAACACAGGATGTCTTTCTATTTATGTGTGTCTTTAATTTCTTTCATCAATATTTTACAGTTGTCAACATTTACAGTAACAAAGATGAACTTGGAAGACTTTTTGCTAACGAAATAAGCCATACATAGCAAGAGAAATAGTACATAATCCCATTTATATAAAAGAATCTAAAATAGTCAAACTCAGAGAAACAGAGAATAGAATGGGAGTTTCCAAGAGTTGAGGGGAGGGGAAAAGGAGGAGGTATTAGTCAAAGAGTACGAAGTTTCTTACATGCTAAATGGATAAGTCCTAGAGAGCTACTTCATGGCACAGTACCTATAATTAACAATATTGTGCTGTTTACTTAAAAATTGGTTAAGAAGGTAGATCTTAAGTAGTCCTCCCTCAAAATAAAGAAGATGGGGGAAACTTTTGGAGGTAATGGATATGTTTATGACATTGATTGAGGTGATGGCTTCACTGCTATTTACTTGTTTTCAAACTCAAGTTACATTCAGTATGTATACCTATTTTTGTGTTAATCATACCTCAATAAAGTGATTTTTTTAAAAAAAAAAAGGAATAAAGAAGTAAATGCACATCACATTATAAGGGATAAAAACACTAAGAAGTAATGTGTAATAATACTCTTTACATTGAAGAGTCTGGAATTTTCACTGCTACTCTTTCAGATTTACTTAGAGTTTTCATTAGAACCTTAACACTTTTTTAAACTACCAGCTAAAAGAAAAGAAAACAACAAACAAAACCCCACAAAAAGCCAGGTACAGAGTTGAAAGATGCTTCTGGGAGGGGAAAATAGGATAGTAGTAAAGAGTGGGTTTCATAAACATTAGAATATGAGCATTTCGATTCTAAAAGTATGTGAATGTATGACCAATTTGATAAAAATTTAAAGGTATAAAAATATATATTTTTTGTTCATGATAGTCCTTGTTTGTAATGCCTTGTTTCTTGATTTTTTACAGTTACCTGGCTGTGTCAGATAACTGGTTTTGGCTAATGGAGCACTAATAAACTTGTTAAAGCATTTGTGTATTTCCACCTCTGCTCCTGGCAACCAGCTGTTGGTTATTTTTCCCGACTTTCCTTCATGATGTCTTACTTTCTTGTGAGTTTTATGATATCTTTTTTTCCAAGTTCATATTTGTATGAACTTTTTCCATGGGAACGTTTTGACAACTGGGCAGAAATCATGTTCTTCCAGGGATGATTTTTATTTAAATTTTTCTGCCAGGCACCTGTGAGCATTATCACCTAAGACAACTTTTATATAATTCTTTTCCTTAGGGTATTTTGGACCACCCTGAAAATATAAACTAAAGTCCCAAATGCATGTGAGGAAAGATTCTTTTTTGGCCCCTCTATCTAGATCCAAGGTTTAGAAGACAGAATACATTGTACAATCTTTCACTAAGAGTATAACCCTTGAGGCCCTAGGTATATTCAACAACATCTAACTGATGGCACACATTTCATGAACCCTCACTTTTACCTACACTCCCCATGTGACTAAAGTTGCAGGGCAAGCACTGGCTTGAGCTTGCTTATACCTCTAGAATAATTATTTTACTTTTAACCTCTAGGGATTTCCCTTGCTTTCCTGCTGACTCATTCACATATTTTCAAAGACTTAAAAATATATTTTATTCATTTTGGGGGGTGATTTTATTGCTAGAGATTCTTTTTTCTGGGTATCTATTGTGCCTCTGCTCTATTTTTCAAAAAAGAATCATCCCAAAGAGCTCAAATGTAGACCTCAAAGTGATCTGGATCAATATTTTAAGACAGATTGAATAACTTTATCCCCTTCTTTTAATGCTTTCAATTCCTAGGAGAATAATTTCAGAGATACATTGACTATTTTTTCCAGTGGCACAAAAGAAAATGCTTTGTCAAAAGACTTCTTCACTAGCACCTAGCTTTAATGAGCATTGAAGTACCTTAGAGTGAAAAAGTGTTATTACTTATGTAGTTTTAAACAATATCAATTATACAACTGTTGTAATTTTGAATACTATATTGGACTCAAAAACTGTGGCAATGGATCCCATAAAATATTTTTGAATAAAAAAGCCAATTATGCACACTGAAAAGTCAGAATTGACTCTTTCTTTTTTTAAGGTCTGTGGATCTTCTTGGTCCATGTTCTGGACAATTTTTATTTATTTATTTTTAACAAGTGAACAGTTTATTAAACAAAGGTATAATGGGATGCAGTACAAGCAAGACACTCAAGATAGGTATAAAAGTACTACTCACACAAAAACTTAAATTTCACCTCAAAAAAAAAAATCACAAGACAACAGAGAAAGCAATTTCACTGTTATAAAATAAGATATTTCATGCAAAGTATTAACTCTGCCCCCTCAAA
>CAUYRH010009835.1:0-18011 GCA_963574655.1 Perodicticus potto | reverse complement strand
TTTATTTCCATAGTCAGAAGAGCCCAACTAAAGTATTTAGTTCAAAATGTCAAAGTTTACATGAAATTTCTCTTTAAGTACAAATAATAATAAAGTTATTTTCTTCAGAACTTGGTACTTTTATAATGGATGCTATGGGCGCTGAACCACATGATTATCATATTTATATCCTAAATATTGAAATGACTGGAGATTGAAAAGGTAGCTCAGCAATTTACCCTGCACCACAGTTTTTTCTATGAATGCCAGGGGTCATTGTACTGTTTTGCCAAAACCTTTAGAAAGTTAAACTAACACCCACACATTCTATTCCTGGGAATTTACTGAGAGAAGTACTGAGAATTGTATCTGAATGTTTATAATGGTTTCATTCATACTAGGAAAACTAGGAATGACCCAAATGCCCATCAAAAGATGAACGGATTAAAAAATATATGGTGTGTTCATACAACTGAACTGTAATTCTTGGAATAAAAGCAACAAACCACTGATGCACACAAGAACATGGATGAATGTGAAAATAATTATGATGAGATAAATAAACCAGATGAAAATCAGGGATATATATCATATGTTTCCACTTATATGAAATTGTAGAAAATGAATAGTAGTAAAATAATAGTAATAGTCTGGGGTAAATGGGGCATAGGTGATTAAGACAAGGGGGATATTTTCTTCTGGGAAGATGCCGAGTAATGGAATTGCAGGATCAAATAGGAGGTCTAGTTTGAGTTCTTTGAGGGTTTGCCATACTTCCTTCCAAAAAGATTGTATTAGTTTGTAGTCCCCCCAGCAGCATAGATGTGTTCCCTTTTCTCCACAACCATGTCAGCATCTTCATCTTTGAGTCTTTGTGATGTGGGTCATTCTCACTGGAGTTATATGACATCTCAGGGTTTTGATTTGCATTTCTCTGATGTTTAGGGATGATGACCATATTTTTTCATACGTTTGTTAGCCATTCATTTGTCGTCTTTGTAGAACATTCTATTTATCTCTCTTGCCCAATGATTTAAGGGATTGTTGGCTCTTTTATGTTGAGTTCTCTGTAGATCCTAGTGATTAATCTTGGATCTGATTCCAAATATGTAAATATCCTTTCCCATGTGTGGGTGGTCTATTTGCTTTGGTTGTTCTCTTCTTAGCTGTACAGAAGATTTTCAGTTTAATTAAGTCCCATTTGTTTATTTTTGTTGTTGTTGCAATTGCCATGGAAAGTCTTCATCATTAAGTTTTTCTCCATGCTAATATCTTCAAGTGTTTTATCCATGCTTTCTTTAAGGATTTTTATCACTTCATGCCTAAAATTTGAGTTTTTTACCCATTTTGAATCAATATTTGTGAGTGGAGAAAGGTGTGGGTACAGTCTCAGGCTTTTGCATGTGGTTATCCAGTTCTCCCAGTACCATTTATTAAATAGGGACTCTTTCGCCCCCTTACAAGTATATGATCTTGTTTGGTTTATCAAAGATTCGGTGACTGTAAGATGTTAGTTTCATCTCCTGGTTTTCAACCATTCCAGATGTCTATGTCTCTATTTTTTGTGCCAGTACCATGCCGTCTTGATCACTATGGTCTTACAGTACAGCCTAAAGTTTGGTAAGCTGATGCCCCCGTCTTTGTTTTTAATACTATGAATTGCCTTAGTTATATGGAGTCTTTCTGGCTCCATGCAAAATGAAGAATTTTTTATTAAAGTCTTGAAATTACAATGTTGGTACTTTAATAGGGATAACATTGAATATATAGATTTCTAGGGGAAGTATAGACATTTTAACAATGTTGATTCCTCCTAGCTACTAAATTGTTATGTTCTTTCTCCCATTGTTAATATCTTCTGCAATTTCTTTTCTCAGGTTTTCATAATTTTCTTTATATAGGTCCTTCACCTCCTTTGTTAGGTATATACCTAGGTATTTCATTTTATTTGAATCTATGGTGAAGGGAGTTGTGTCCTTAATTAGCCTATCATCTTGACTGTTATTGCCATATACAAAAGCTACTGACTTGTGGACATTGATTTTATATCCTGAGACATTACTGTAATTTTGATTACTTCTAGGAGTCTTGTGGTTGAGTCTTTGGGGTTCTCTAAGTATAAGATCATATCATCAGCAAAGTGGGTGGGTTTGACCTCTGCTTCCATTTGGATGCCCTTTATTTCCTTCTCTTGCCTAATTGTACTAGCTAGAACTTCTAGCACTTTGTTGAATAGTAATGGTGACAGAAGACAACCTTGTATTGTTCCAGTTCTAAGTGGAAAAGCTTTCAGTTTTATTCCATTCAGTAAAATACTAGCTGTGGGTTTGTCATAGATGGCTTCGATCTGTTTAAGGACTGTGACATGTATACCTATATTCTTCAGTGTTTTAATTAAAATAGTATGCTGGATTTTATCTAATGCTTTTTCTGAGTCTATTGAGAGAATAATACGGTCTTTTATTTTGCTTCTGTTGTATATATATATTTGTTAAGCCCATAATCTGCACATGGTAACAATGATGAATTATTTATATAAATTATATCCTGGTTTTTAAAATTAGTTTTTCAGTCTCAAAAGGAAAAGAGGGATGGAAAGAGAAGATGGATAAAGAGGAAAAAGAAGACAACCATCAGCACCACGGAGGATAGAATGGTATACTCAAAATATAAGGATTTACACAAGGAGAAGAAAGAGAATATGAAAAAGTCTATAATTGAAGAGATAATGGTTGAGAATTTTCCTAACTTACAGAAAAATACAGTTCAAGTTCAAAGGTGCTGGGGAAAATTGGAGATCCACATACAGAAGAGTGAAAGTAGACCTTCACTTTTCATCCTATATAAAAAAATAAACTCAAAGTGGATTAAAGACCTAAATGTAAGGCCATAACCAATTAAATTAGTAGAAGGAAATAGGGAAAACACTTAGGACATGGGTCTGGGAAAATGTTTTATGAATAAGACCTCAACAGCAAAAATAATCAAATGGAATTATATGAAACTACACACATTAACAACAAAAGAAGCAATCAACAGAGTGAAAGACAACCTACAGAATAGGAGAAAATATTTGGAAACTATTTATCTGACAGGAGATTAATACTCAGAGTATAAAAGAAACTCAAACATATAAATTAAAAAAAAAACTAATTAAAATGACCAAACTGTATGAACACACTTGTCTCAAAAGAAGACATGTAAATGGTCAACAAATACGTGAATAAATACTCAACACCACTAACCATGACAGAAGTGAAAATCAAAATCACAATGAGGTATTATCTCATTCCAGGTAGGATGGCTGTTATCAGAAAGACAAAAAATAACAAATGATGAGGAGGATGTGGAGAAAATGGAGCTCTTACACACTGTCAATGGGAATGTGTACAGCCACCATGGGAAACAGCAGAGACTACCCAAAAAATTACAAATTGCCATATTCTGTAATAATCCTACTACTAAAAATTTATCCAAAGGAAAATAAATCATTATTTTGAAAAGGCATCTGTGTCCTCATGTTCACAATAGCAAAAAATATGGAATCAACCTAGGAGTCCAAAACAGATGAATGGAAAAAGACAATTGGTATGTATACACAATGTAACTGTATTCAGCCATAAAAATAAGACTATCCATTCATTCACAGCAACATGGAAGGAACTGGAAGATATCATGTTTAGTGAAATAAGCCCAGAATAGAAAGTGAAACACTGCATGCTCTCACTTATAGGTGGAAGCTAAAATCAAGTTGATCTCATAGAAATAAAAAGTAGAACAGAGGATACTAGAGGTCAGGAAGAGTAGGGGGACTAGAAGGATAAGATTGGTTTGTTAAAAGATACAAAAATACACCTAGATAGAAGGAAGAGATTCCAGTTTTCTATAGCACAGTAGGGTGGCCATAGCTAGCAATAATGTATTACAATAGATACAAATAACTAGAAGGAGGATATTGGATATTCTAAACACAAAGAAATAATAAATATTTGAGATGATTGATATGCCAATTACTCTGATCTGTTCGCTACACATCATCTGTATTAAAACATTGCTATGTATCTCATGAATTATTATTTTCAATTTTAAAATAATATTAAAATATCTCCTAACAAAGAAAATCACAGCAAAGGCAAAGTATGGCAGCAAAGGTAAAAATAAACCAGTGGAACTATATCAAACTAAAATGTTTGTTCCCAGCAGAGGAAACAATCAGAATGTCTGTTTCTGATTGCCTTCAGAACAAAGGCAACTTGAAGAATGGAAGAAAATATTCAAGAAAATAAAAAAGCAATCTACAGAATGGGAGAAAATATTTGCAAATCACTTATCCAATAAGGGGTAATGGTCAAAATGTATGAAAGAAATCCATGCAACTTCATAGAAAAACAGCTAAGTAAACATTTAAAAATGGGCAAAATGGGCAAAAAACCTGAATAGACATTTCTCAAAAAAAAAAAAAAAAAGGACAAAATGTGCTTGACATTATTGGTCATCATGGAAATGGAAATCAAAAGCACATAACTTATCATCTCATGAGTTATCTCCTCATACCTCTTAGAACAGCTAATGTCAGAAAGAGAAAGAGTGTGTGTGTGGAGAGAGAGAGAGAGAAAGAGAGAAAGAAGAGAGAATGAATATGTGAGAGAGTTCAGACTCATTTCAGCAAGAATGTATAGAAAGGGAAAACTTCTGTGCTATTGGTGGTAAATTGATATGGATGCTAGGGAGACAATATGGAAGTTTCTCAGAAAATTACAAGAGCTAACCAGCAATAATACTTCCAGGTATATATGACAAGACATTGAAATCAGAATCTCAAAGAAATACCTGCATTCTGATGTTTATTGAAGCATTACTCATGGTAACCAATATAGGGAGATAACATAAATGTTTATCAAGAGATGAATCAATATATGTGTGCATAATAATATAATACTAGTAAGCCTTAAAACAGGAGTAAATCCTGCACTTTTAGAACATTGATGAACCTGGAGGACATTATTCTCAGTGCCAGAAGCAGAAAGACTATTAGGAGTCTAAACATACAGAGACAAGTGGACACAAAAGTGGTTACCAGGATTGAACATTGTGGAAATGGAAAGATATTGGTTAAAAGGTACAAACTTTCAGTTATGAAATGAATTCAATTTCTCGAGATCTGATGTATACCTTGGTGACTATTAATAATGCTGTATTATTAATGTATACTTAACATTACCTAAGAGAGATCTTATGTGTTACCATTACACACATGCACAAAGAGTTCACTATGTGAAGTGAGGCATGTGCTAATTATCTTGATCGTGGTAATCATGTCACAGTTTATATATACATAAACTTATCTTGTGTACCTTAATTATAAAGTTTGTACATATCTATCATATCTCATTAAAGCTAAGGAAAAAAGATAATTGAGCCTAGAATGAAAAAGTTTTCAAAAAGGAATGTTGATAACTGTGGCATTGGTAAATATATCACATAAAATCTTATAATAGTATACATATATTCACACACACACATAATTCTGCATACACATGTGGAATTCATGTAAGCCAATCTGAATAAGGTTTCGTTAGCTTTATTAACAATGTATCAATACCAATCCCCTAGATGTGAAAATGTACTACATTAATGTAAAATATTATTAGCGGGAAAAGTTAGGTGAAGAATACAAGAGAATTCTGTGCAATATTTGTCTCCTTATTTGTCTTTGAATTCTTTTTTTTTTTTTTTGGAAAGAGTCTCAGGCCATCACCCTGGGTAGAGATGTCATGGCATCATTGCTCACAGAAACTTCCAAATCAGGCTCAAGCGATTCTCTTACTTTAGTTTTTTCTACTTTTAGTAGAGACAGGATCTTGCTTTTGCTCAGGCTGGTCTTGAACTTTTGGGCTCAAGCAATTCTCCACCCTCAGCTTTCCAAGTAGCTGGGACTACAGGTGTCCGCCACAACACCTGGCTATTTTTAGAGATAATATCTTGCTCTAGCTCAGGCTGGTCTTGAACTTGGGAGCTCAAGAACTCCACCCACCTTGGCCTCCCAGAGTGCTAGGATTACAGGTGTTTGCCACTGCACTCAGCCTTGAATTATTTATTTAAAAATAAAAATGTTGTAGGCTAAATTATAAATTTTACTTCTGAAAACATTACTCAGAAAATATTTTTAAAATTATTTCTAACATGAGGAGGCAAAGTGAACTAAAATGTTTCATCTGTCATAGGGCACAGAAATATGCATCTTCTTCTGTAGGTGACAAAGATCATCCTCTGATAACGTCTAGGGTATTTGGAAGCAATAGATGTGTATATATTTGAGTCCTTCCTCTCCCAATTAGCAGTGTAATAACTTTGAAAGATTATTTAAACTGCACTCTCAAATCATTTCATCTTTAAAATAGGATATTCACAACCATCTAACAAAATTAAATGACATATTAATATAATAATTAAAATCCCAGGAATTTCATATGGTATTCTAGTCAATTTCATATGATTAGATTCAAATGATACTAAAGTTATACTTGCTACTTACGGATTCCTCTTCCTTAATGAACCACTTTTTCAAACAATTCCATGTCAAAACTACCATGGCTATTACAATAAGAATAAGAAGAAAAGCGCAGACACCTAGGAGCCAGATTATTTTAGTCTTCCTAGAAGCTTTTTCCTCAATTAAACCTAAAAATAAAAATACATTTAAAAACTTTCTACTGTTATTTTCAAATGGCAACAAATTTATTAAAACTGTTCTTAATATTTATTAATATTCAAGGAACATGGAAAAGTAATTTCAGAAATGTAATTCTTAAGACTATACACCATTTCATTCTAAAATCTTGGGAACCAAGTTCTGGGAAGTGCAAAAGTAGTCTGCATTTTTACAGTAAATATAGAAAAATTTCATTATAACAATGTAAGTGGCAACAAAAAATTTCAATTACATATTATATGGGATATTGTGATTCCAAAGTTATCCAAATTTGCATTGTCAAAAGGTGAATTACCAAAGAATTTCATTGTATTTGTATATATCCTATTTTTCTTCACTAGATTGTTGGATTTTAACAGCAGGGATCTATATATATATATATATATATCACTACAGTGCTACTAAAAGGGCACTGGCATAAAAATCAGGAGACTTGATTCCTAACCCTAATTCTGCCACTTGTTAGCACTGGGTACACACCACACATACGCTGACTCCGTGAGAAAAAGAACTGATCTCTGCTCACTGTTTATCCTAGTGTCTGGACCAGTAACTTACATATGTTAAGAGTTTAATAAATATTTGCTAACTCGAATGAATGAATGACATAAATCAAAGTCTTGGTGAACAAACAGAATGTTGTGCCAGGATCTCTTTGGCCATCTTTTATGCTGCAATTTATAGATTTTTCTCATTTAACCTATAAACTCCTTCAGAGTAAAGACTTCTGTTTCATTTATGTCAGAAACATAGTAACAATACTAGATACAGAGTAAATCTTGTTTCTTTAGAGCTGAGATCGCAGTTTCAAGCCTAAAGGTAGGAAGAGGTTTAAATCTATTATGTAAGAGAAAGCCAACAGTATTGGTAAAGAGGTATATTTTTAAAATAGCATTCCAATCATGGTGTTTTAATATTAGAAAAAAAGAGTAAATGTAAGAAGGCATATTTGGCTTCCTTTTTTTTTTTTTTTTTTTTTTTTGTAGAGACAGAGTCTTACTTTGTTGCCCTTGGTAGAGTACCATGGCGTCACAGCTCACAGCAACCTCTAGCTCTTGGGCTTAGCTGATTCTCTTGCCTCAGCCTCCCAAGTAGCTGGGACTACAGGTGCCCACCATAACACCCAGCTATTTTTTGTTGCAGTTTGGCCGGGGCCTGGTTTGAACCCACCACCCTCGGTATATGGGGCCAGTGTCCTACTCACTGAGCCACAGGCACTACCCTTGGCTTCCATTTTTTAAGTGAATTCTGATTACCTTTCCATTATAATTTTTTTTTTTTTTTTTGGTGGGGTAGACAGAATCTCACTTTATCACCATTGGTAGAGTGCCATGGCAGAGCTCACCGCAACCTCCAACTCCTGGGCTTAGGAGATTCTCAGCCTCCCGAGTAGCTGGAACTACAGGTGCCCACCACAACACCCAGCTATTTCATTATAAATGTTAATCTCTTTCTAAGTGACAAAATCTAATACTTTTAGTGACAACAAAAAATTTGAGAATTTTATTAAATGAATTTCTAAAGACATAGGTACTTGCCCTCTTCTTCGGGAAATTCAGAAGATTCTCTAGAAAGTGATTCACAGTTTGGAGGCAAATAGCCACTAGTGCAATTGCATTCCATGTTGGACTTGCAGACCTAGGATCATTTTAAAACATGATTATTTTAAAATATCTTGTCATAGGAAGTATAATGATTTGATAGAACATCAAGCTTACTTTTGTATTATGTTCTTGTGCAATTTTGTTTATTTAGATAGGTAATATCATATATAAAATGCATAGTTTCTTAGATTAAAACACATCCCCCAAACAGCAAAAAAGGCGGGTAGCTATATAGCGAGGCTCACAATATTTGCATCAAGAAAATGTTATCACCTTCAAATTATTTACCAGAAAATCTAGAATATAATTTCAAAAACCCACATTTAAATTCTAATACAATTGTGCCCTTCCACTGGTTTGTTGGGGCCAGCTAAGGCCAGTTGTCAGCTGATTCTGTACATCTCTTTCCACCTCTACATCCAGTAACTGAATGTTGGTAGCTTGAAGTACTGGCTCTACTAATGAAGAAGAGTTTACCTCCTCCCACACTAATTGTTGAACACTTACTAGCTTAACACTGCTCTTAACCAGAATGGGTTTTGTTCTGTTTGAGTTGTGTTTTGTTGATGGAAAATCCAAAGTCTAAAATACTTCACAGAGGATTATTTGAGCCAGTAATAGTGACCTTGCCATGAGGAAAACACAAACCTAAAATCCTTGAGTAAGTGAGCCCAAGGCAGTTGGAATTTAACCTTGTTTTATACATTTTGGGGAAGCAAAAGTTGCAGGCAATGTTATAAACCAACACATCTAGATTCTACATTGATTTGGCCTGACAAGGTGAGTTACCTTGAAGCAGGGGCTTACAAGATACAGGTAGATGCAGAGATTCTTCATTTTGTCCTTGGATAAAGGAGCAAGCCTCTGTCTAAAAGCTTCAAGTTAGCAGAAAGGAATGTTTAAGTTAAGATAAGAAAATCAGGGCGGTGCCTGTGGCTCATGGAGTAGGGCGCCGGCCCCATATACCAAAGGCAGCGAGTTCGAACCCGGCCTCGGCCAAATTGCAAAACAGAAAAATAGCTGGGCATTGTGGCGGGTGCCTGTAGTCCCAGCTACTTGGGAGGCTGAGGCAAGAGAATCACCTAAGCCCAGGGGTTGGAGGTTGCTGTGAGCCGTGTGACGCCACGGCACTCTATCGAGGGTGATAAAGTGAGACTCTGTCTCTATAGAAAAAAAAAAAAAAGAAAATCAGGTAATCATCATGTCAGAGTCAACTTACAGGAACAAGTCACAGTGTACTATGTCAAAGTGATGTGTTAAGCAAAAATAATGATCTGCAGATGTGACTTAACCATTGTCTTGCTATGACAGTTTATAGCATTATGTCTTGTTTTATAATTTGGTGTCTTACTGCCACAAAGAGTCTTTTATGCCATTTTTATGACCTCTATTTTAGCACTCATGGTGGTAAATTATGTACAAGCTGCAAAAGCAGGAAATATAATGAAACATGTCTAATCTCCTGTCCTGTCATGGCCAGGTTCTAAGTTTTTAAAAGTTTCTCCAGGATTACCTTGGATAAAAGGTGGTCTATTCATCAATTTAGGTTGGTGTAGGAGGTATTAGGATTTCATTTTAACTTCACAGATAGATTTTGAAGCAAAAGATTTTGTATTCCAAGATAGCATCAGATACTTAGATATGGCATAACACTAGGAACTTCTGGTGTCACACCAATCCAGAGCGTAGAATATTGTGAAATTATATTTCAGTAGTGAGAAAGAAATAAAGTCTTCCTCAGACAAATACAAATTTAGAGCATTTGTTAACCATTAAATATGCCTCTCAAAGAAATGTTATAAGATTTTTTGCAGACTCAGCACCCATAACTCAGTGGTTGAAGTGCCGGCCACATGCACTGGGGCTGGTGGGTTTGAGCTTGGCCTGGGTCTGCTAAAATGACAGTGACAACTACAACAACAGCAAAAAATAGATGGGTATTGTGACAAGTGCCTATATTCCCAGCTACTTGGGTGGCTGAGGCAAGATAATCCATGAAGCCCAAGAGTTCGAGGTTGCTGTGAGCTGTGACACCACAGCACTCTACCAAGGATGATATAATGAGACTCTCTCTCAAGAAAAAAAAAAAAAAGTTTTGTAGAGAATAAATTACATGGATCAGATAATCATATTTATATAAAGAAAAAAGGATTAGTAAAATTAAAATTTCTTTTTAAACAATTGACTTAAAGTATAATACACTGTTCAGATGGTTTTGCTACTGTAGTCCACCAAGCATTCAAGGAAGAAATTGTGCCAATTATCTATAATTTATTTCAGAATATAGAAACATATGAATGTTTCCTAACTCATTCTACTAAGACAGCATTGCTCTAATACCAAAACGAGGGAATAATGCAATAGGAAATGGACTTTACAGACTATATCTCTCATGAACACAAATGCAACACCCCCAAATATTAGCAAATCCAATTCAACAACATATAAAAGAATTATACACCACAACCAAGTGATATTTATCCCAGGTATATGGGATTTTTTCATCCTTATGTAATTCATCACACATCAACAGAGCAAAGAAGAAAAAACTTTATTTATCATATATATATTTTTAATTGAATCATAGCTGTGTACAATAATTCAACCATGGGGTACAGTGTGCAGGTTTCACATACAATCTGAGATATTTTCATCTGCCTGATTGACATAACATTCATGAGATTTTCTCATTTACTGTGTGAAAACATTTTTGATCAGCATTTAGAAGTTTTCTCCTGACCCTTCAAATATGCACCACAAGTGTGATCTCACCCTTTATCCTCTCTCCCCCCACCCTCTCCCTCCCCTGCCCTCCTTCTCCCCTTTCCCTGTCTTCTTGTGCAATAAATGGGTTGTAGCCTTCACTTGAAAGTTATAAATTTGCTTCATATTAGGGGTGTATACATTGGATACTTTTTCTTCCATTCTAGAGATACTTTCCTAAGGAGAACATGTTCCAGCTTAATAGATACAGAAACAGCATTGAACAAATCAAATACAACATACTGAAAACTATCAGGAAACGATGGAATAGAGAGAAACTTTTCTGAGTAGATAAAGATTTCAAACAAAAAAATCCATAGCTGACTTCATGCTTAATGATGAGAAATTAGACATATTCCTCCTAAGATGCGAAGCATTGTATGGATGTTTATCTCAACATTCCTGTTTCATCAGCAAGCATAGAGATCTAGCTAATGCAATAGGACCAGAAAAGGAAATAAAGGCATATTATTTTGGAGGAAAAAAATAAAACTGTCTTTGTTTGCATATGACATAATAATCTATGTAGAAAATCCAAAAAGAATTGTAGAAAAAAGATACCTAGGAACTAACAAGTGATTATAGCAATATTGCAAGACACAAGGTTAATGTACAACAGCCAATTATTTTCCTATTGGAACATCAACAAACAAATAAAATTTTGAATTTAAAATATATTATTGTTTATACTAAAAAATATTATCATTTATAAGCATAAGATATATATATATATATATGAAAAATCTACAAAACACTGGTGAAATAGAGAAAGAGCTAAATAAGAGATATTACATGTTCATAGATAGAAAGACTCATTATATTCTATATATTGGTTCTAATTAACTTCATCTATACGTTGAATGCAACTTCAGTCATAATCCCTGCAAATTATTTTGTGGAAATTGATAAATTCATTCTAAAGGTAACATTAAAACACAAAAAACTCAGTGTAGCCAATTCAATACTGAAAGGAGAACAAAATAAGAAGACTAACACCATCCACTTTCAACATACTAAAAATCTGTAGTATTAAATTCAGTATGGTATTGAAGAAAGAATAGTCAAATAGATTAATAGAACAAGATAGAGAGCCCCAAAATAAGCATATTTAAATGTAGTCAGCTATTCTGTGATAATGAGAAAACAGAGTGATATGGTAGAGAAAAGAAAGCCTTTCAAGAAGTGGTGCTGAAACAAGTGGACATCCAGATGGAAAAAAATAATCTAGACACAGATTTTAAATAAAATATTAACTCAAAATGGATTATAGGTCTAAATATATAATGAAAAACTTAAAATGTCCTGGAAATTTAGGAATAAACCTAGATAATCTCAGGTATGGCATGGACCACAGACACTATGTGTGAAAGAAAGAATCAACAAGCTGTACTCCATTGAATTAAAATTTTATCTTCTGTGAAAAATGGTGTTAATAAAAAAAAGATAACACAAAGACAGGGAGAAAATATTTGCAAAAGACACATCAGATACAAGGCTGTAAGTAAAATCTACAATTTACACTTAGAACTCAACAAAAACAGTGCCATTGTTCACAGATATAGAAAAATAATTAT
Source organism: Perodicticus potto (assembly GCA_963574655.1). Classification (NCBI taxonomy): domain Eukaryota; kingdom Metazoa; phylum Chordata; class Mammalia; order Primates; family Lorisidae; genus Perodicticus; species Perodicticus potto. The sequence continues at coordinate 5,379 of CAUYRH010009835.1, read as the reverse complement.
ATGCTTCATGTGGTACCAGAAAAAACCTTGAGGAGCCAAACTTCATCAGGAGGCATCACTTTACCAGACTTCAGGCTACACTATAGGCTATGCTAAAAACAAACAAACAAACCAGCATGTACTGGCACAAAAATAAAGACATAGACCAAAAGATCAGTACGGAAAATTCATATGTAAAGCCATCCTCATATGGCCATCTGATATTTGACAAAGCAGAAAGTAGTATACCTGGGAAAAGAATCCCTACTCTATTGGTGCTGGGAAAATTGGATAGCCACTTGTAGAAGACTGAAACAGGATCTGCACCTGTCATCAATCACAGAAATTAATTCATACTGGATAATATTTAAACCTAAGTCATGAAACTATTCAAATTCTAGAAGAAAATGTTGGAAAGAAACCAAATAATATGATTTTTAAAAGGTAAAATACCTTAACAGATCCCTCGCCAGAAAAGATATATGGATAGTAAATATGCATACGACAAGATGCTGCACATAACATTTTATCACTAAAATGCAAATTAAAAAAATGAGATATCATCAAACTCTTATTAAATTGGCCAAAATCCAAAATACTGACATCAAACATTGGCTTGGGTTTGAGCAACAAGGACCTCCATGGGAATGCAAACTGGTGCAACCACTTTGGAAGACATTTTGGTTTTTCTTTTCTTTTTCTACTTTTTTTAAAAAATAAAACTAAGCATACTTCTACTATTTTATTCAGCAATAACAACACTTATTATTTACACATAGGAGTTAATTTTTTTTTTCCACACAAAAACTTGCATAAGGATGTGTACAAAATTTAGTCATATTACCAAACTTAGAAGCAACCAAGATTTTCTTCAGTAGGTTAATAGATAAAAGGATGAAAAGGACAGGAAGAAAAGACAAAATACAGAGTTTTTTTTGAAAAGTTAAAATACTCTGTGTGATAGTATAATGGTAAATACATGCCATCATATACAGGGTGGTCATAAATTTTGTGTGCAATTTAAAAAGCAACTGGTTTAAATTGCACACGAACTTTATGGCCACTCTGTGTTTGTCAAAACTGTGAACTTTGTGTGATAATGATGTGTTCATGTAGGCTTATCCATTGTAATAAATACATAATTCTGGTAGGGGCTGGAAGGCGCTTAAATTCTCATCAGTAAGTGAAACAAGCCAATCTTAGAAGGCTACATCCATATGATTCCAATAACTGACATGCTGAAAGAGGAAAAACGATGGAGACAATAAAAATATCATTTGTTTCTAGGGGAGGAGGAAGGATGGACTAATGGAGCATAGAGGACAGTGAAAATATTCTGTATAGGATTATAATAATGGATACCAGTCATTGCACATTTGTAAGGACCCATAGGTGTATAACACTAAAAGTAAATCCTAATGTTAAACTATGAGCTTTGGCTGATAATGATGTGTCCATGTGGGCTATCAATTATAACAAATGTTCTGGTGTGTGACGTTAAAGTTGAGGAAGGTTGTGTAGGATGAGGGGGTATATGGGAAATCTCTATAATTTCCACTGAAAGTTTCTGTGAACTTAAAGCTGGTCTAAAACATAAAGTCTATTTATTTAAATAGAAATCCAGTAACTTTCACAGACACAGGGTTTATCTTCCCTTTGTTAACAGGTTAATGTATTTATTGGAACATTTAACACCTTCTAAAAAACATGACTATAAAAATAATTTTTTAGGTCATCAATAATTTAATTCCACTCAAAATGTCTTCTGAAACTAATGATGGTTGCTCAATTTAGCAACATAATTCAGCTCTAAATTCAAACTATCTGCAACATGGCCTGTATCACATAGCAACCCAATAAATGCTGATAAATGAATGAGTAATGCTGTGCGTGCCTGTGGCTCAAGGATTAGGGTGCTGGCCCCATATACCAGGGGTGGTGGGTTCAAGCTCAGCCCTGGCCCAAACTGAACAACAACAAAAAGAAATTAATGAGTAATGCTTAAAAGTGTCCAGAATTGATATAATTTAGGTAAGTGTATTTACTTACTCCATGTCCAAAGCACTTTTGTGAACAAGTCTCTGTTTCATTCCTAATTATCCTTAATTCGCTACATGTATAGCCTAAGCAAATCTTAAAGAAAAAAAGCACACATTAAAAATGTTTTTAAGCTAAAGAGATCCAGGATTCATAACATCACAATTAATAATAGTAAAACATAAAATCAATACCATTCAGTGCTATAAACTTCCCTCTAAGTATTGCTAGTCAATAGTCCAGAAATTTGATAAGTTGCATTTTCACTTTCATTTTGTTCAAAATATATTAAAATTTCTCCTAAGAACTTTTTCTTGACCCATGTGTTATTTAGAAATTTGTCATTTAAATTATAAGAATTTGGGGATTTTCCAGGTAACCCTAATGTAAACTATGAACTTTGGGTGATGGTGCTGTGTCAATTGTAACAAATACACCATATTGGTGTGGGCTGTGCATAGTAGGGAATGCAGGGGAGGTAGAGTATATGATAATTTCATACCTTCCATTCATTTTTTTCTGTGATTAAAACATCACTAAAATAACATCTATTTCTTTTTATTTTTTATTTCAAATTAATAGATGACATTGTTATAAATTCTAAGACTTCAAGTTGTAGTTGAGCCCTTCACTCAAGGGCTGTGCTGAACACCCTCACATAGTGCATGTCAATTTTAAGTGAGATCCTGCCAATCACCGTTCCTTCTCCCGACTCCCTCCTGTCTCTCCCTTGTGTTAGACTATATTTGTGTGTTTCCTTTCATATTGTTTATATATTGGCTTAATATTAGTATTGAGTACATTCAATATTTCCTTATTCCATTCTTATGATACTTTACTAAGAAGAATGTGTTTCAATTCTATGCAGGTAAATACAAAGGATGTAAAGTTTTCAACTTTTTCAGTGGCTGAAGAGTACTCCCTGGTGTGTATGTGTGTGTGTGTGTGTGTGTGTGTGTGTGTATATATATCACATTTTGATAATCCATTCATGGTAGATGGTCAACTGGGTTGCTTCCATGTTATGTCAAAAAATGATTTTGTCAGGGAATTACAGAACACCAATGAAATAAGAGTGGCAATAACAACAATTATAACCAAATAAACACTTTTCATTACAACAACATGAAATATAACAAAACTATTCTTGAGCAAATAGTTAAAAGAATACCTTGTATTCATACCACATATCATTTTACATAGAAAAAATCCAATTAAGTATAATTATGGTGTATATTTAGTTTTCTTAAAATATGAAAAATTATTAGATTATTATAAGTATTTAATCAATGTAATGGAAAATTTAATTAAAATATATTAGAGATGTCTGTCATTGTATTATGGAATGTGTAAAAACTTCAGATATATTTATTTTTAACTTTAAAATATACTAATCAGAGGACTAAGGATATACTCCCAACTCCATTATTTATAGCAATCTTAACCTCCTTAAGTTGCAGTTTTCTTACGAGAGTACAATCATGCCTTTTCTTTAGAAAATGTCATTGTAAAATAGCTAAATACTATTTGAGTTTGTTTCTAGGTTAAAATGAGATAATGTATGTGAAATTAATTCCTTTTTTAGCATTAAAGCACAACACAACTCTCTCCAAAGGAATGGTCTGACAAAAACTCCTCTTAATCTAAAAAAAATCTAACCCTTTTAAACATTTAATGTGGTGAGTCTGTCTCCTCTGGTCCTTGAATATGAAGATGGGTCTACTATCTCCTTTGTGATTCTAGTATCTCTTATTTTCTTATCTCAGTTGAAATTGAGAAAATATTCCACTCCATAAGGACACTTACTTACAGAAACAATGCTAAGAATGTTTCATCACATATCATTTATTGGATCATTAAAATCTACGGTAATTTTTGCTAAAATTTGTGTTCATGCATTACTCTGAGAAGAATTATCCATGTTATAAAAAAATTATTTTACTCTTACTAAATTTTCTGTTGAGTACTCTCAAATCACATGTTAGCTGTATTGCATTTTTATTTGCTTTCACTTCATGGCTTAAACATATCTATTGATATTTATGACTAAACTTCCTTTTATGATTCCTAAGCATAAAAAGGAAATCAATATTAATGGGTCTATACACTTTACCTATAAGAAACTTCCTTTTAACTATAAAACCACTAAAAGTGGCTATCAATGTACATATGTCACATCCAAGGATAGCACAGCTTAATTGTATAAAATACTTTATTCAAGGAAATCTATCAAGTAACTGGCAGAATTCAAATCTATATGTGCATCTGTCTTTAAAGCCTACACTTTAAATTTTATATTTCCTCACGAGTAAAGATCTGGTCAGGAAATAAATGAGATGCTGAAGTAAATATATTTCCTCCGTTTCTTGTCTAGATGTCAGTTAGTTTCAAAGACAAATTATAATAATAACAATCAGTAATAACAGCTAAACTGTATTTAGCTCTTACTGTGTGCTGGGCCTTATGCTAAGCACTTATACTGTTACCTTAATTAATCTTCACAACACCCTCTAGAGTGAATGCTATTATTACCCTACTTTATATATTGCTGCTATATCTCAGACTGGCTAGGTTGTAAAATGTCAAACAAACAAGAGGTGATGATTTGATTGTAAATAGTCTTATCTAATTTGTGTTCTTATTGACAAGGTCACAAAGAGATATATATTCCTAAGTGGGATATCTTCCTTCTTCTTACATTGAGAAGAAAATCAAGTTTCCATACTATATAGTAGTTCACCACAACACAGTCCCAAGATCTCTTCTCTTCTCACTCCAGCCCCCAAATGCTTGGATCTGAAGGGGTGAAACATTCTCCCTTCCCTGTTACTACTTGGAGACTAATTTAAGTTTACTAATTTTCTCCTCAAGACATCTAAGGTTACATAATACCATAAATTAATTAAAATTTCATGCTTAAATGAAAAGATTATTGAAGTAATGAATAAAAGTAGACTTAAAAAAAATAGAGATTTAATTTACCCTTCCCGTATCACAAGGAGTGCCATTTTTCACTCTCAATGGATCTGGAGCTGGTTTATTCGCTGGATGTTCCATGCTTATACATACAGAACCTCGTATGTAAGCATAAATCACATCACCATGTTGTGGATAGAAAGGAGCTTGAGTAGGGTAGGTACAAACTAATCTTCCACATATATAATCCCTGTTAACATAATAAAACTATATTATTTTTATACATTGGACATTTATTAGGAATACTTTGTTTTTTTTTTAATTATTTTTTATTAAGTCATAACTGTGTACAATGATTCAGGCTTGGAGTACAGTGTGCGGGCTTCCCATACAATCGGAGATATTTTTATCCACCTGATTAATGTAACATTCATGATATTTTCTCAT
>CAUYRH010009834.1:0-11572 GCA_963574655.1 Perodicticus potto | reverse complement strand
TTTTTTTTTTTGTAGAGACAGAGTCTCACTTTATCACCCTGGTAGAGTGCCGTGGTGTCACACAGCTCACAGCAACCTCCAACTCCTGGGCTTAGGCATTTCTCTTGCCTCAGCCTCCCGAGTAGCTGGGACTACAGGCGCCCACCACAACACCTGGCTATTTTTCTGTTTTGCAGTTTGGCCGAGGCCGGGTTTGAACCCGCCACCTTCAGTATATGGGGCCAGCACTCTACTAGCTGAGCCACAGGTGTGGCTCAGTAAAGGGATTTCTTGAGTGTCCAGTTCTTGATTTTTGTTCTAAGTGGATATTAGCAGAATAAAATGGACTTCAATAACAAAAGAATTTTTTTTTCTTTTTGCGTTCCTCAAAAATAATTTATTTCTACTCAGTGGTGGGAAAATTATTGGAACCATTGAATTGATTTCTAAGGAGGAAGTATATGCTAGGATGTTGATGCCAGGGAACCAGCTGCTGGTGCCAGCTGCCTGAAGCCCAGCTCCATGAGGCAGTGCTATTTGTGTGGTTATCAGGGCTTTGAGGTAATGGTGCAGTGTTCTTTGAGGCTATAGAGCTGGCATGCTTTTTTTTTTTTTTTTTTTTTGTAGAGACAAGAGTCTTGCTTTATTGCCTTTGGTTGAGTGCCGTTGTATCACACAGCTCACAGCAACCTCCAACTCCTGGGCTCAGGCAGTTCTCTTGCCTCAGCCTCCCAAGTAGCTGGGACTACAGGCGCCCGCCACAACGCCCGGCTATTGTGTAGGGTCTTAAGAGGCAAGTGGTTGGACTTGATCCATGGGCAGTAGCTCAGAGCTGCTTGGACCCGTGTGGTGGCAACTGTGGCTTGGGTGAGTTAATCTGGTGAGTGGGGCTTCAGTTCTTGGTTCTGCTTCTGACTTGGAGTGAATCTCAGTTTCTTCATGTCATAAAGTAGACATTAGCTATTTAGGGTCATTCTGGGGGTCTGGTATCACCTGTCAGCGTTATGGCATTGTAGCATCCAGAACATGACAGTCCTCGTTATGGCTGTTGAGTGTGTATAGGGTAAACCATAGTCAGTGAAAGAGGCAGTCTTTTTTTTTTTTTGAGACAGAGCCTCAAGCTGTCACCCTGGATAGAGTGCCGTGGCATCACAGCTCACAGCAACCTCCAATTCCTTGGCTCAAGCGAGTCTCCTGCCTCCACCTCCCAAGTAGCTGGGACTACAGGTGCCTGCCACAACGCCCGGCCATTTTTTGGTTGCAGCCGTCATTGTTGTTTGGTGGGCCGGGGCTGGATTCGAACCCACCAGCTCAGGTGTACGTGGCTGGCGCCTTAGCCCTTTGAGCCACAGGCACGGAGTCAGTCTTTTTTTTTTTTTTTCTTGAGACAGTGTTTCACTATGTCGCTATGGTATAACAGCTCATAGCAACCTCCAACTCCTGGGCTTAAGCGATTCTCTTGCCTTAGCCTTCCAGGTAGCTGGGACTACAGGCACCTGCCACAACGCCTGGTTGTTTAGTTGGCTTGGGCTGGGTTCAAACCCGCCAGCCTCGGTGCATATGGCCAGCGCCATAACCACTGTGCTATGGGCGCCAAGCCGAAAGAGGTGGTCTTTATGGAGCCTAGTCTGTGTAGTAGTCACCAAGCTAAGTGGCTGATGTGTTGCTCTCAGTTTATCCTGATAGTAGCTCTTTGAGGTTTGTGACATCATGGTTCCCATTTCACTGAAGGTAAGACTGGCTTAGGCAGTAGCTGGAGGCCAACTTAGGTGCTTGAGCTCACACCTCAGGATCGGGTTGGAACCAGGGACTGTAGCAGTGCTGCCACTCTGATGAGGTTTTGGACCAGGTAGGCAGAAGGGAGAACAGATTCAGTACCCACTCATGGACATTCCATGTGGTATCTTGTCCTGCCTCTGAGCAGCAGCTGTTGCCTTGGCTAGGTGATGTGTTTTGTGAAGGGGTTAGGATATTTGAGGTTTTGGAATTGTGTATATTTCAATACAGGTGTGCTTGCTTTGTTGAGGATTGGTTGGATGTGTTGGATTGTGACCAAGTCTCTGCATTTTTTTTTTGAGACAGAATCTCACTATGTCACCCTGGGTACAGTGCTAGCAACCTCAAACTCGTGGGCTTAAGCGATTCTCTTGCCTCAGCCTCCCAAGAAGCTGGGACAACAGGCGCCCACCACAATGCCTGGTTGTTTTTCGTTGCATTTGTCATTGTTGCTTAGCTGGCCCACGCTTATTTCGAACCTGCCATCCTTGGTGTATGTGGCCGGCACTACAATCACTGTGCTACAGACGCCAAGCCAATTCTCTGCATTTCTGAGCCCTTTTCCTCAGCTGCACTAGTTTTCAATTCCTTTGGAACCAGCTGCTCATGTAGTCTGGGCCTCTAACCCCACTGTCCACCTCCTGTTCTGTTTCAGAGCTGCTGTGTCTCTAGAGCAGGGTTTATGTTTGGTTAGAATCTATGCCCCAAGTCAGTGGCATCAGAATCTTTGAGATGCATTTGATCCAAGCATCAGCTTAAGTTCCCTGACCTGGTGATTGTAATTTGTAGCCAGAGTCTACATCCACTGTTCTAGAGCTTAAATGAACTTGTGCCCTCAGTTGAAGTAAGAAACTTAGTCTTACAAAGGTAGAAATGGACATTCAGAAGGTGCCAACAAACCTACCCGCTAGATGGGCATTCCCAGGAGGAGGGAAGCAGAAGGCTCTGCTTTGTGATGCACCAGCCACCACCCAAGGCAACCCAAAGCTCACTTATTTGGTGACTATCTTCCTCAGATGGACTCTATTCTGAGGAAATGTGTAGTTTTTGTTTTTGTTAAGACAGAATCTCACTTCGTCACCCTCAGTAGAGTTTCGTGGCGTCATAGCTCACAGTTACCTCTAGCTCTTGGGCTTAGGCAATTCTCTTGCCTCAGCCTCCCGAGTAGCTGGGAGTACAGGTGCCCGCCTCAATGCCTGGCTATTTTTTGGTTGTAGTTGTCATTGTTGTTTGGCAGGCTCGGGCTGGTGTATGTGGCTGGCGTCCTAGCCCTGAGCTACAGGAGCTAGACTGTTTAGTTTTTCTTTTTTTAAGTGGTAAAGCAAAAGGAGGGAGTAACTTTTGGTATGGAGCCACGTTTGAGGAAAAACATTGGTTTGTATTAAGTCATCAACCAAATATTTATTGAGCTCCTGTTCCATTGAAGAACTGGACTGGGTGTTGTGGGAATAAACAGTAAGTGGAGCATAATTGTGCTATAGGAACACCTGTGGCTCTGTGTGTAGGACAGCGTATTATGGAGCATACTCGTTATTAAATGTGTGGCAAGGATTGGGCATGGATAGAGGGAGTGACACTTCTGGAGTAGCGAGGGAAGGGTGGTCTTTCAGGAGAGGAGAGCTCGAAGCCCAGTCTTGAAAATAAGTAGAGAACCTAAGGGTTTAGGAGATGTCATTGAGGGCGGTGCCTGTGGCTCAGTGGATAGGGCCCTACCCCCATATACCCAAGTGATGGGTTTGAATGTAGCCCAGGCCAAATGGCAAGAAAAAAATAGCCAGGTATTCTGGTGGGCACCTGTAGTCCCAGCTACTCAGGAGGCTGAGGCAAGAGAATTGCCTAAGCTCAGGAGTTGGAGGTTGCTGTGAGCTGTGACACCATAGCTCTCTACCGAGGGCGATAAAGTGAGACTCTTAAAAAAAAAAGTTTACTGTTTAGCAGTTTTAACATGTACTTTTGAGTAGTGAATATTTAACAGTGGCATATGGAGTTCAGTGGAGTGTAGATGGAATTCTTTTTCAGTGAGTCCCATCATATAAGATGTGAAAAATCTACTCAGATTAATGACCATGGTTCGGTGGAGAATGACTGTTTAGCCTGGGGTTAAACTTTTTTCTTTCTACCCTTTCTCTAGGACATTTTTGCACCTGAGTAAATTTATACCCAGGTATTAAACCTTTGTTTCCCTCTGCTTTTGTTGGGAAAAAACCAAGCCACCATTAGCAGAAACCAGTTCCCTTTGTGGATCTCTGCTCTTTTTGTGATGAGTGAGAATTTGCACACATTTTCTAAGTGAGAAAATTGGCTTTTGTTGTTATTGTTTCTGAGATAGAGTCTCACTTTTGTCCAGGCAAGAGTGCAGTGGCATCAGTCTGTCTCACAGGAACTTCAAATTCCTGAGCTCAAGCAATCTTCTGCTTCAGCCCCTGAGTAGCTGAGACTATAGGCAAATGCCATAACTCCTGGCTAATACTTTATGTTTTTAGTAGAGGTGCGGTCTTGTTCTTCCTGTTCCTCAGGCTGGTCTTGAACCCCTGAGTTCAAGTGATCCTCCCACTTTAGCTTCCCAGAGTGTTAGGATTATAGGAATAAGCTACTGTGTCCACCCTCTTTCTGCTTTTGAGACAGTCTGGGTTAAAATGCAGTGGCATCATCAAAGCTCACTGTAACATCTAACTCCTAGGCTTGAGCAATCCTCCTGCCTTAGCCTCTTGTGTAGCTGAGGCTGTAGGCATACTCCACCCCATCTGGCTAATTTTTCTATTTTATGTTGAGGCGAGGTCTTGCTCTTGCTCAAACATTCACTACTCTCCCTTGCTCTCCTATCCTGAAGTGATCTTCCTGCGTTAACTTCCCAAAGTTAATAATTATAGGTGTGAGCCACTGTGCTTGGCTGACAGACTTGTTTAATGTAGGTTTTCTGTTTGATAGACTATGGTGTACTGCTTGCTTCTCAGAGGTAGTAATTTTTTCTTGTCCATATTTTTATCTTTGAATCTCTTTCATGGCCCTGGTCCTCTTTGGTTGGTCCTTTAGCACCCTGATGGTGTCTTCCTGAGACTGCCCCCATACTACTGGTGGTTACATTGTCTGCAGGCAAAGAAGGAACTTTCCATGTCAGGGAAATCTCATCTGCCTCCTGACCTGAAAGTGATTATAGGGTGATACCTTGAATCTGCATAGGTGATTTGGCTTAAGACCTTCTTCATCTGATGCCAGTGAGTGAAAACGTCCTGTTTTTAACTGTAAGTGGAGAAATCTGCCTGTCTTTTTGGTATTTGGAACCCAAATAAACAATGATTTCACACCATTGTTTTAAGTACGTCCTGTTGGTCATCAGATCGAGCTGTGTTAAGCTGGTTAACCCTCCAGAATATTTATATTAATGTGGGTTAATATTTGTTTAACTTCTGAGTATTTGGCTAAAGCTTTTTTGCTAAATGAACTCTAGTATGGTTGTTTTAGGTAAGATTTTTGCATTTTACATTTTCCAAAACCATTTATTTTTAATTTTATTTTATTTTTAGAGACAGAGTCTCACTGTGTTGCCCTTCATAGAGTGTGATGGCGTCACAGATCACAGCAACCTCCAGTTCTTGGGCTTAGGTGGTTCTCTTGCCTTAGCCTTCTGAGTAGCTGGGACTACAGGCACCTACCACAACGCCCAGCTATATTTTTGTTGAAGTTTGGCCGGGGCCAAGTTCAAATCCACCCTTGGTATGGGGCTGGCGCCCTACTCACTGAGACACAGGTGCTGCCTTTCCAAAACCATTTAAAACAGAGGCATAGAATTTAATTTTTTTTTTTTTAGAGACAGAGTCCCACTTTATCACCCTCAGTAGAGTGCTGTAGTGTCACAACTCACAGCAACCTCCAGCTCTTGGGCTTAGGCAATTCTCTTGCCTCAGCCTCCTGAGTAGCTGGGACTACAAGCGTCCGCTACAATGCCCATCTGTTTTTGTTGCAGTTTGGCCAGGGCTGGGTTCGAATCCGCCACCCTATGTATATGGGGCCGGTGCCCTACCACCTGAACCATAGGCACCGCCTAGCCCAAGACACTTGCTGACTTCACACTTAATTAGCTTGGGTTCTTCTGGGTTAGAATGCTTCTCCACAGGAAGTCTGGGACTCCCTGAGCATCTCAACATAGACTGTGCTTTCATTGTTAGGGACTTTCCCTCAGGAGACTATTCCTGCTCAGGTATTCTTTCTGCACTTCCAGCTAGCTTTCTGTGGAGATGCTGCCTCAGTGGTGTTTTAGGTGCTAAATGTACCCTGGTCCCAGGGAGTGGGGTGGGTTGGATATCTAGGGTACCATGGGGCTCTCTTCCCAGGTGCTAGAGGCTCTTGTGGCAAGAACATAGGCTTTTACAAAGAGGAAAAGGAAAGTGGCTGCTGTGAGATAGCAGTATCCTAGTGGGTTGTGCCCTGTCTAGGCATTGGAGGCTCTAACACTTTGAAGGTTTCTCTGACCGAGACTGAGGGATGGAACTGCTGCCTGGCAGCCATATTGTCTATATACTGTGGCTGCTGGATATCTGTTCAGAGAGCCAGGGTCTTTACCAAAGCCTCAGAGGGTCCCTCATCATGAGTTTGGATTTAACTAGGATCTGGGGCAGTGCTAAGAACTCAGATTTAGGCTCAGCGCCTATGGCTCAATGGGTTAAGGCTCCAGCCACGTACACCTGAGTTGGCGGGTTCGAATCCAGCCTGGGTCCGCCAAACAACAATAACGGCTACAACCAAAAAACAGCCGGGCATTGTGGCAGGCACCTGTAGTCCCAGCTACTTGGGAGGCGGAGGCAAGAGACTCACTTGAGCCCAGGAATTGGAGGTTGCTGAGAGCTGTGATGCCACAGCACTCTATCCAGGGTGACAGCTTGAGGCTCTGTCTCAAAAAAAAAAAAAAGAACTCAGATTTAGTTGTGGACACTGAACTAGGTGCTGGCACACAAAGAAACGAGTTCCTCATTCCTACTATTCATTTCTCAGTTTTGGCAGTTCCCGGTAGCTAGACAGTGATGAGTTGAGCTGAGACATTCTTGGGCTGCCTTGAGTATTTCTTAGTGTTTCACAAGGCATGGTGTGAGTGTCTATTAGAATAGGCATCTATGTCTGGAAGACAGGGTGGCTCGGGCGAGAGTCTTTTTGTGGTTTCTGAGTACCCTTTTCTCCCACCGTATTCTGGTCACCAGTCTGTGTCACTGTTTACCTTTCTTCGGTCCTGGGTGGCACCTGTGGCTCATCAAGTAGGGCACCGGCCACATATACCGAAGGTGGCGGGTTCAAACCCAGCCTTGGCGGAACTGCAAAAACAGAAAAATAGCCGGGCGTTGTGGCAGGCACCTGTAGTCCCAGCTACTCTGGAGGCTGAGGCAAGAGAATCGCCTAAGCCCAGGAGTTGGAGGTTGCTGTGAGCTGTGAAGCCATGGCACTCTACCAAGGGTGACAAAGTGAAATTCTGTTTCTAAAAAAAAAGAAATACTTTCTAGGTGATGCCTGTAGCTCAGGTGCTGGCCACATAACACCAAGGCTGGCAGGCTCAAACCCAGCCCAGACCAGCTAAAACAATAATGACAACTGCAACAACAACAACAAAAATAGCTGGGCATGAGCGGCGCTTGTAGCTCAGTGAGTAGGGCGCTGGCCCCACGTACCGAGGGTGGTGGGTTCAAAGCTGGCTCTGGCAAAACTGCAACAAAAAACAGCCAGGCATTGTGGTGGGTGCCTGTAGTCCCAGCTACTGGGTGGCTAAGGCAAGAGAATCGCGTAAGCCCAGGAGTTGGAGGTTGCTGTGAGCTATGTGACACCACGGCACTCTACCGAGGGCAATGAAGTAAAACTCTGTCTCTCCAAAAAAGAAAGAAAGAAAGAAAGAAAGACACAGGGTGCTTTTTACCAAGTTGCAAAAGGATTTTTCTCCCTAGAGCATGGAAAACCAACACATAGTAATTGGATTTGTGCCCTGAACATTGCCTGCTTGCTAAATCTAGAGCACTTAGTCATGCCCATGAAACAGACACCCTATGTCATCATATGTCTGCAGATAGCAGACTGAGCATATGCCCCTGGTAGGGCAGCGTGTGTCTTATAACTGATGCTATTTTCAAATAAGCTGAGAATTTAATGAAAATTGGATTAGAAAAGTAAAAGATCAACCTGATTTAATAAGTGGAAAAGTGAGTGCCTTAAAGAGTAAAGACATAGGAAGAAGCTTTAAAAAAAAGGTCCTGGAGACTCCCATAGCTCGCTCAGTAGGGCGCTGGCCACATACACTGAGGGTGGCAGGTTTGAACCTGGCCTGGGCCAGCTAAACAACAATGACAACTGCATGGTGCTGTGCCTGTGGCTCAAAGGAGTAGGGCACTGGCCCCATATGCCGGAGGTGGTGGGTTCAAACCCAGCCCTGGCCAAAAAGTGCAAAGAAAACCAAAAAAACATTGACAGCTGCAACAAAAAATAGCTGGGTGTTTTGGTGGGTGCCTATAGTCCCAGCTACTTGGGAGGCTGAGGCAAGAGAATTGCTTAAGCCCAAGAGTTGGAGGTTGCTGTGAGCCAGGGGTCCTCAAACTAAGGCCTGAGGGCCACATGCGTTGGTGTGAATTGTATTTGTTCCCGTTTTGTTTTGTACTTCAAAATAAGATATGTGCAGTGTGCATAGGAATTTGTTCATATATATATATATTTTTTAAACTATAGTCCGGCCTTCCAACGGTCTGAGGAATAGTGGATTGGCCCCCTGTTTAAAAAGTTTGAGGACGCCTGCTGTGGAGCTGTGACATTACGGCACTCTGCCAGGGCAACAGCTCAAGACTCTGTCTCAAAAAAAAAGGTCAAATGGGCTTGGTGCCTGTAGTTCAGTGGCTAGGTCGCCAGCCACATGCACCAGAGCTGGTGTATTCAAATCCAGCCTGGGCCTGCCAAACAACAATGACAACTGCAACAAGAAAATAGCTGGACATTGTGGTGGGTGCCTGTAGTCTCAACTACTTGGGAGGCTGAGGCAAGAGAATCACTTAAGCCCAAGAATTTGAGGTTGCTGTGAGCTGTGACACTTAGGCACTCTACTGAGGGCGACATAGTGAAACTCTGTTTCAAAAAGAAAAAAAAAGGTCCTGTCCTCCCCACTCATTCATCTGGTGTGTGGCACTGTGTGAGTACTGGGCATATATTAGTGATTGCAATCGATACATTCCTGCTCTGCCACAATTCACAGTCTTATGGAGGGTGTTGGTTGAGCTGAGCCATTTACTAAATAGGAGTTAAAATGTGTAAGAAAGGGCTCGGTGCCTATGGCTCAACGGGCTAAGGCACCAGCCACGTACACCTGAGCTGGCGGGTTCTAATCCAGCCCGGGCCTGCCAAACAACAAGGACGGCTGCAACCAAAAAAAAAAAAAAAATGTGTAAGAAAGGACTTGGTGGCCATAGCTCAGTGGTTAGGGTGCCGGCCACATACACTGGGGCTGGCAGGTTCAAACCCAGCACGGGCCTGCTAAACAATGACAACTACAACAACAACAAAATAGCTGGGCATTGTGGCAGGCGTCTGTAGTCCCAGCTACTTGGGAGGCTGAGGCAAGAGAATCCTTAATCCTGTTAAGAGTTTGAAGTTGCTGTGAGCTGTAATGCCATGGCACTCTACCAAGGGCAACATAGTAAGACTCTGTTTCCAAAAAAAAAAAAAAAATGTATAAGAAAGGAAAAGGACATTAAAGGGAAGCACTAGGCTCGGCGCCTGTGGCTCAGCGGGCTGGGGTGCCAGCCATGTACACCTGAGCTGGCGGGTTCGAGTCCAGCCTGGGACCGCCAAACAACAATGACGGCTGCAACCAAAAAATGGCCGGGCGTTGTGGCGGGCGCCTGTAGTCCCAGCTGCTTGGGAGGCGGAGGCAGGAAACTCGCTTAAGCCCAGGAATTGGAGGTTGTTGTGAGCTGTGATGCTGCAGCACTCTATCGAGGGTGACAACTTGAGGCTTTGTCTCAAAAAAAAAAAAAAGACTGTTTCCAAAAAACAAAAAAAAAAGTCTAAGAAAGGAAAAGGACATTAAAGGGAAGCACTAGGCTTGGCGCCTGTGGCTCAACGGGCTGAGGCGCCAGCCACGTACACCTGAGATGGCAGGTTCAAATCTAGCCTGGGCCCGCCAAACAACAATGACAGCTGCAACCAAAAAATGGCCGGGCGTTGTGGCGGGCACCTGTAGTCCCAGCTACTTGGGAGGCGAAGGCAAGAGACTCACTTGAGCCCAGGAGTTGGAGGTTGCTGTGAGCTGTGATGCCATGGCACTCTATCCAGGGTGACAGCTTGAAGCTCTGTCTCAAAAAACAAAACAAAACAAAACAAAAAGAAATGAATATTTTCTAAAGGGAAGCACTATGTAACAGTTAATCAAAAGATATAAAAAAAAATTTTTTTTTCTTTGTGGTTAACCAGTCACCTCCAGTATATGGGGCCTGCACCCTACTCCTTGAGCCACAGTTGCCGCCCAAGACATAAAAAATTTAAAAGATAGGCGCGGCGCCTGTGGCTCAAGCTGCTAAAGCATCAGACACATACACCTGAGTTGGCGGGTTCGAATCCAGCCCGGGCCCGCCAAGACAACAATGATGGCTGCAACTAGAAAGTAGCCAGGTGTTGTGGCAGGCGCCTGTAGTCCCCGCTACTTGGGAGGCGGAGGCAGGAGAATCGCTTGAGCCCAGGAGTTGGAGGTTGCTGCGAGGAGTGATGCCATGGCACTCTACCCAGGGTGATAGCTTGAGACTCTGTCTCAAAAAAAAAAAAAAAAAATTTAAAAGATAGGGTGGCGCCTGTGGCTTAAAGGAGTAGGGTGCCAGCTCCATATATCGGAGGTGGTGGGTTCAAACCCGGCCCAGGCCAAAAGCTGCAAAAAAAAAAAAAAAAAAAAGTAAAAGATAAAGTGATACAATAAACTATAAAATTGAGATAGAGGGAACATAGACAAGAGATGAGGAATTATAAAAAAGAAACAAGGCTGGGGCAGACCTGTAATCCTAGTACTCTGGGAGGCCAAGAAAGGAGGAGTACTTGACCTCAAGAGTTAAAGACCAGCCTAAGCCAAGAGTGAGACTCCATGTCTACTAAAAATAGAAAAATTAGCCAGCTGTTGCGATCGGCACCTGTAGTCTCAGCTACTTGGGATTCTGAGGCAGGAGGATCTCTTGAACCAGCAGTTTGAGGTTGTTATAAACTAGACTGACTTTGTGGTACTCTAGCTTGGGCAACAGAATGAAACTCTCTGTCAAAAACAAATAGCAACCCTTACACCTAAAGAAATAATAGGGCTCCTGTGTACCCTTACCCAGTTTCCCCTAGGTAACATCTTGCAATATCACAACCAGGATTTTGAAATTGATACAGTCAAGGTACAGAGCATTTCCTTAACAGGATTCTCTTACGGGCTGGTAATGGTGGCTCACACCTAAATCCTAGCACTCTGGGAGGCTGAGGTAGGTGGATTGCCCTGAGCTCACAGGTCTGAGACTAGCCTGAGCCAGAGCAAGACCCCATCTCTAAAAAAATAGCTGGGTAATGGCTTGGTGCCTGTGGCTTAATGGGCTAAGGCGCCAGCCACGTACACCTGAGCTGGCAGGTTCGAATCCAGCCCGGGCCGCCAAACAACAATGACGGCTGCAACCAAAAAATGGCCGGGCGTTGAAGGGGGCGCCTGTAGTCCCAGCTACTTGGGAGGCGGAGGCAAGAGACTCGCTTGAGCCCAGGAGTTGGAGGTTGCTGTGAGCTGTGATGCCACGGCACTCTATCCAGGGTGACAGCTTGAGGCTCTGTCTCAAAAAAAAAAAAA